>RPOG01006206.1:8967-25699 GCA_008086565.1 Thalassoma bifasciatum | reverse complement strand
ATGTACTTTGACTGGTCTCAATGCTAGAAATCTGGGTTTTATCCCATCAAAAAAAGTCTAAACTTGGTTATGAATGTATTTTGACTGGTCTCAATGCTAGAAATCTCTGTTTGTCTTCAATTAATACAGTCTTAAAGAGGTACCGAAAGCACTTTGACAGGTCTTAATGCTGTAAATCTGGGTTTTTACACATTTTATACAGTCTAAACTTGGTAATGAATGTACTTTGACTGCTCTCACTGCAAGAAATCTTGGTTTTCACTAATTTTAAACTGTCTTAACTTGGTAATGAATATACTTTGACTGGTCTTAATGCCTGAAATCTCTGTTTTTCTTCATTTTATACAGTCAAAACTTGATCATGAATGCACCTTGACTGGTCTTAATGCTAGAAATCTGGGTTTTAACCCATTAAAAACAGTCTAAACTTGGTTATAAATGTACTTTGACAGGTCTCAATGAATGAAGTCTGGGTTTTAACCCACTTTATACACTAAAAACTTGGGGATTAATGTTCTTTGACTGGTCTCAATGCCAGAAATCTAGGTTTTAACCCATTAAATACAGTCAAAACTTGGTAATGAATGTACTTTGACTGGTCTCAATACAAGAAATCTGGGTTTTAACCCACTTTATACACTCAAAACTTGGTTATGAATGTACTTTGACTGGTCTCAATGCTAGAAATCTGGGTTTTAACCCATTAAAAACAGTCTAAACTTGGTTATAAATGTACTTTGACTGGTCTCAGTGCTAGAAATTTGGGTTTTAACCCACTTTATATTGTATAAACTTGTTTATGAATATACTTTGACTGGTCCCACTGCTAGAAATCTGGGTTTTCACTAATTTTAAACCTAATGAACTTGGTTATGAATGTACTTTGACTGGTCTTAATGCTAGAAATCTGGGTTTTATCTTCATTTAATTAAGTCTAAATTGATTGATAATGTACTTTGACTGGTCTCAATGCTAGAAATCTGGGTTTTAACTAATTTTATAAAGTCTGATCCAGGTGATGAATGTACTTTGACTGTTCTCAATGCTAGAAATCTGGGTTTTAACCCTCCTTATACACTAAAAACTTGGGGATTATTGTTCTTTGACTGGTCTCAATTCCAGAAATCTAGGTTTTAACTTATTTTATTCACTCAAAACTTGGTTATGAATGTACTTTGACTGGACTCAATGCTAGAAATCTGGGTTTTAACCCAATAAAAACAGTCTAAACTTGGTTATAAATGTACTTTGACTAGTCTAGGTGCTAGAAATTTGGGTTTTAACTAATGTTGAACAGCCTAAACTTGGTGATGAATGTACTTTGACTGGAATCAATGCTAGATATCTGGGTTTTCACTAATTTTAAACTGTCTAAACGTGGTAATGAATATACGTTGACTGGTCTTAATGCCTGAAATCTCATTTTTTCTTCATTTTATACGGTCAAAACTTGGTTATAAATGTACTTTGACATGTCTCAATGCTAGAAATTTGGGTTTAAACCCACTTTATATAGTATAAACTTTTTTATGTATATACTTTGACTGCTCCCATTGCTAGAAATCTGGGTTTTCACTAATTTTAAACCTAATAACCTTGGTAATGAATATACTTTGACTGGTCTTAATACTTGAAATCTCTGTTTTTCTTCATGTTTTACAGTCAAAACTTGGTAATGAATGCACTTAGACTGGTCTCATTACTAGAAATCTGGGGTTAATCTTCATTTTATTCACTCAAAACTTGGTTATGAGTGTACTTTGACTGGTCCTAATGCTAGAAATCAGGGTTTTATCTTTATTTTATAAAGTCTAAATTGATTGATAATGTACTTTGACTGGTCTCAATGCTAGAAATCTGGCTCTTAACTCATTTTATTCACTCAAAACTTCGTTATGAGTGTACTTTGACTGGTCTCAATGCTAGAAATCTGGGTTTTAACCCATTAAAAACAGTCTTAACTTGGTTATAAATGTACTTTGACTGGTCTCAATGCTAGAAATTTGGGTTTTAACCGGCTTTATATAGTATAAACTTGTTTATGAATATACTTTGACTGGTCCCACTGCTAGAGATCTGGGTTTTCACTAATTTTAAACCTAATAAACTTGGTAATGAATGTACTTTGACTGGTCTTAATGCAAGAAATCTGGGTTTTATATTCATTTTATGAAGTCTAAATTGATTGATAATGTACTTTGACTGGTCTCAATGCTAGAAATCTGGGTTTTAACCCACTTTATACACTAAAAACTTGGGGATTAATGTTCTTTGACTGGTCTCAATTCCAGAAATCTAGGTTTTAACTTATTTTATTCACTGAAAACTTGGTTATGAATGTACTTTGACTTGTCTCAATGCTAGAAATCTGGGTTTTAACCCATTAAAAAAGGTCTAAATTTGGTTATAAATGTACTTTGACTGGTCTCAATGCTGGAAATTTGGGTTTAACCCACTTTATATAGTCTAAACTTTTTTATGTATATACTTTGACTGGTCCCATTGCTAGAAATCTGGGTTTTCACTAATTTTAAACTTATTAAACTTGGTTATGAATTATTTGACTGGTCTTAAAACTTGAAATCTCTGTTTTTCTTCATGTTTTACAGTCAAAACTTGGTTATGAATGCACTTAGACTGGTCTCATTACTAGAAATCTGGGGTTTATCTTCATTTTATTCACTCAAAACTTGGTTATGAGTGTACTTTGACTGGTCTCAATTCTAGAAATCTGGGTTTTATCCCATCAAAAAAAGTCTATACTTTGTTATGAATGTATTTTGACTGGTCTCAATGCTAGAAATCTCTGTTTGTCTTCAATTAATACAGTCTTAAAGAGGTACTGAAAGCACTTTGACAGGTCTTAATGCTGGAAATCTGGGTTTTTACACACTTTATACAGTCAAAGCTTGGTAATGAATGTACTTTGACTGGTCTCACTGCAAGAAATCTGGGTTTTCACTCATTTTAAACCTAATAAACTTGGTAATGAATGTACTTTGACTGGTCTTAATGCTAGAAATCTGGGTTTTATCTTCATTTAATAAAGTCTAAATTGATTGATAATGTACTTTGACTGGTCTCAATGCTAGAAATCTGGTTCTTAACTCATTTTATTCACTCAAAACTTGGTTATCAGTGTATTTTGACTGGTCTCAATGCTAGAAATCTGGGTTTTAACCCATTAAAAACAGTCTAAACTTGGTTATAAATATACTTTGACTGGTCTCAATGCTAGAAATTTGGGTTTTAACCCACTTTATATTGTATAAACTTGTTTATGAATATACTTTGACTGGTCCCACTGCTAGAATTCTGGGTTTTCACTAATTTTAAACCTAATAAACTTGGTAATTAATGTACTTTGACTGGTCTTAATGCTAGAAATCTGAGTTTTATTTTCATTTTATGAAGTCTAAATTGATTGATAATGTACTTTGACTGGTCTCAATGCTAGAAATCTGGGTTTTAACTCATTTTATAAAGTCTGATCCAGGTGATGAATGTACTTTTACTGGTCTCAATGCTAGTAATCTGGGTTTTAACCCAATAAAAACAGTCTAAACTTGGTTATAAAAATACTTTGACTAGTCTAGGTGCTAGAAATCTGGGTTTTAACTAATTTTGAACAGTCTAAACTTGGTGATGAATGTACTTTGACTGGTCTCAATGCTAGAAATCTGGGTTTTAACTCACTTTATACAGTCGAAACTTGGTTATGAATCTACCTTGACTGGTCTCAATGCTTGAAATCTCCGTTTTCTTCATTTTATACAGTCAAAACTTGATTATTAATGCACTTTGACTGGTCTTCATGCTAGAAATCAGGGTTTTAACCCATTAAAAACAGTCTAACCTTGGTTATAAATGTACTTTGACTGGTCTCAATGCTAGAAATTTGGGTTTTAACCCACTTTATATAGTATAAACTTGTTTATGAATATACTTTGACTGGTCCCAATGCTAGAAATCTGGGTTTTATCTTCATTTATATAGTCTAAATTGATTGATTATGTACTTTGACTGTTCTCAATGCTTGAAATCTGCTTTTTAAACTCATTTTATTCACTCAAAATTTGGTTATGAGTGTACTTTGACTAATCTAGGTGCTAGAAATCTGGGTTTTAACCCATTGAAAACAGTCTTAACTTGGTAATAAATGTACTTTGACTCGTCTCAATGCTAGAAATTTGGGTTTTAACCCACTTTATATAGTACAAACTTGTTTATGAATATACTTTGACTGGTCCCATTGCTAGAAATCTGGGTTTTCACTAATTTTAAACCTAATAAACTTGGTTATGAATATACTTTGACTGGTCTTAAGACTTGAAATCTCTGTTTTTCTTCATGTTTTACAGTCAAAACTTGGTTCTGAATGTACTTTGACTGGTCTTAATGCTAGAAATCTGGGTTTAACCTTCATTTTATGAAGTCTAAATTGATTGATAATGTACTTTGACTGGTCTCAATGCTAGAAATCTGGGTTTTAACCCATTTAAAACAGTCTAAACTTGGTTATAAATGTACTTTGACTAGTCTAGGTGCTAGAAATCTGGGTTTTAAACTCATTTTATTCACTCAAAATTTGGTTATGAGTGTACTTTGACTAGTCTAGGTGCTAGACATCTGGGTTTTAACCCATTGAAAACAGTCTAAACTTGGTGATTAATGTACTTTGACTGGTCTCAATGCTAGAAATTTGGGTTTTAACCCACTTTATATAGTATAAACCTGATTATGAAAATACTTTGACTGGTCCCATTGCTAGAAATCTGGGTTTTCACTTATTTTAAACCTAATAAACTTGGTAATGAATATACTTTGACTGGTCTTAATACTTTAAATCTCTGTTTTTCTTCATGTTTTACAGTCAAAACTTGGTTCTGAATGCACTTAGACTGGTCTCAATGCCAGAAATCTGGGGTTTATCTTCATTTTATTCACTCAAAACTTTGTTATGAATGTACTTTGACTGGTCTTAATGCTAGAAATCTGGGTTTTATCTTCATTTTACAAAGTCTAAATTGATTGATAATGTACTTTGACTGGTCTCAATGCTAATAATCTGGGTCTTAACTCATTTTGTTCACTCAAAACTTGGTTATGAGTGTACTTTGAATGGTCTCAATGCTAGAAATCTGGGTTTTAACCCATTAAAAACAGTCTAAACTTGGTTATCAATTTACTTTGACTGGTCTCAATGCTAGAAATTTGGGTTTTAACCCACTTTATATAGTATAAACTTGTTTATGAATCTACCTTGACTGGTCCCATTGCTAGAATTCTGGGTTTTCACTAATTTTAAACCTAATAAACTTGGTAATGAATGTACTTTGACTGGTCTTAATGCTAGAAATCTGGGTTTTATCTTCATTTTATGAAGTCTAAATTGATTGATAATGTACTTTGACTGGTCTCAATGCTAGAAATCTGGGTTTTCACTCATTTTATAAAGTCTGATCCAGGTGATGAATGTACTTTGACTGGTCTCAATGCTAGAAATCTGGGTTTTAACCCATTTAAAACAGTCTAAACTTGGTTATAAATGTACTTTGACTAGTCTAGGTGCTAGAAATCTGGGTTTTAACTAATTTTGAACAGTCTAAACTTGGTGATGAATGTACTTTGACTGGTCTCAATGCTAGAAATCTGGGTTTTAACCCATTTAAAACAGTCTAAACTTGGTTATAAATGTACTTTGACTAGTCTAGGTGCTGGAAATCTGGGTTTTAACTAATTTTATTCACTAAAAATTTGGTTATGAATGTACTTTGACTGGTCTCAATGCTAGAAATCTGGGTTTTAACCCACTTTATACACTAAAAACTTGGGGATTAATGTTCTCTGATTGGTCTCAATGCCAGAAATCTAGGTTTTAACTTATTTTATTCACTCAAAACTTCGTTATAAATGTACTTTGACTGGTCTCAATGCTAGAAATCTGGGTTTTAACTAATTTTGAACAGTCTAAACTTGGTGATGAATGTACTTTGACTGGTCTCAATGCTAGAAATCTGGGTTTTATCGCATCAAAAAAAGTCAAAACTTGGTTATGAATGTACTTTGACTGGTCTCAATGCTAGAAATCTGGGTTTTAACCCACTTCATACACCAAAAACCATGGGGATTTATGTTCTTTGACTGGTCTCAATGCTAGAAATCAGGCCTTTAACCCATTATAAACAGTCTAAACTTGGTTATGAATGTACTATGACTGGTCTTAATGCTTGAAATCTGGGTTTTTCTTCATGTTTTACAGTCAAAACTTGGTTATGACTGTACTTTGACTGGTCTCAATGCTAGAAATCTGGATTTTATCTCATCAAAAAAAGTCTAAACTTGGTAATGATTATACTTTGACTGGTCTTAATGCTAGAAATCTGGGTTTTAACTAATTTTATACAGTCTAAACTTGGTTTTGAGTGTACTTTGACTAGTCTAGGTGCTAGAAATCTGTGTTTTCACTCATTTTAAACCTAATAAACTTGGTTATGAATGTACTTTGACTGGCCTTAATACTTGAAATCTCTGTTTTTCTTCATGTTTTACAGTCAAAACTTGGTTATGAATGTACTTTGACTGGTCTTAATGCTTGAAATCTGGGTTTTAACTCACTTTATAAAGTCTTAATTGATTGATAATGTACTTTGACTGGTCTCAATGCTAAAAATCTGGGTTTTAACTCACTTTATACAGTCGAAACTTGGTTATGAATGTACTTTGACTAGTCTAAGTGCTAGAAAATCTGGGTTTTAACTAATTTTAAACCTAATAAACTTGGTAATGAATGTACTTTGACTGGTCTTAATGCTAGAAATCTGGGTTTTATCTTCATTTTATAAAGTCTAAATTGATTGATAATGTACTTTGACTGGTCTCAATGCTAGAAATCTGGGTTTTAACTCTTTTTATAAAGTCTGATCCAGGTGATGAATGTACCTCGACTGGTCTCAATGCTAGAAATCTGGGTTTTAACCTAATAAAAACTGTCCAAACTTGGTTATAAATGTACTTTGACTAGTCTAGGTGCTAGAAATCTGGGTTTTAACTAATTTTGAACAGTCTAAACTTGGTGATGAATGTACCTTGACTGGTCTCAATGCTAGAAATCTGGGTTTTAACTCACTTTATACAGTCGAAACTTGGTTATGAATCTACTTTGAATGGTCTCAATGCTTGAAATCAGGGTTTTAACCCAATAAAAACAGTCTAACCTTGGTTATAAACTGACTTTGACTGGTCTCAATGCTAGAAATCTGGGTTTTCACTAATTTTAAATCTAATAAACTTGGTTATGAATGTACTTTGATTGGTCTTAATACTTGAAATCTCTGTTTTTCTTCATGTTTTACAGTCAAAACTTGGTGATGAGTTTACTTTGACTGGTCTCAATGCTAGAAATCTGGGTTTTAAACTCATTTTATTCACTCAAAACAATGGTTATGAGTGTACTTTGACTAGTCTAGGTGCTAGAAATCTGTGTTTTAACCCATTGAAAACAGTCTAAACTTGGTTATAAATGTACTTTGACTGGTCTAAATGCTAGAAATATGGGTTTTCACCCACTTTATATAGTATAAACTTGTTTATGAATATACTTTGACTGGTCCCATTGCTAGAAATCTGGGTTTTCACTAATTTTAAACCTAATAAACTTGGTTATGAATGTACTTTGACTGGTCTTAATGCTTTAAACCTCCGTTTTTCTTCATGTTTTACAGTCAAAACTTGGTTCTGAATGTACTTTGACTGGTCTTAATGCTAGAAATCTGGGTTTTAACCCATTAAAAACAGTCTAAACTTGGTTATAAATGTACTTTGACTGGTCTCAATGCTAGAAATCAGGCCTTTAACCCATTAAAAACAGTCTAAACCTGGTTATAAATGTACTTTGACTGATCTCAATGCTAGAAATTTTGGTTTTTACCCACTTTATATAGTATAAACTTGTTTATGAATATACTTTGACTGGTCCCATTGCTAGAAATCTGGGTTTTCATTCATTTTAAACCTTATATACTCTGTTATAAATGTACTTTCACTGGTCTTAATACTTGAAATCTCTGTGTTTCTTCATGTTTTACAGTCAAAACTTGGTTCTGAATGTACTTTGACTGGTCTTAATGCTAGAAATCTGGGTTTTAACCCATTAAAAACGGTCTAAATTTGGTTAAAAATGTACTTTGACTGGTCTCATTACTAGAAATCTGGGGTTTATCTTCATTTTATAAAGTCTTAATTGATTGATAATATACTTTGACTGGTCTCAATGCTAAAAATCTTGGTTTTAACTCACTTTCAACAGTCAAAACTTGGTTATGAGTGTACTTTGACTGGTCTTAATGCTAGACATCTGGGTTTTATCTTCATTTTATAAGTCTAAATTGATTGATAATGTACTTTGACTGGTCTCAATGCTAGAAATCTGGGTCTTTACTCATTTTATTCACTCAAAACTTGGTTATGAGTGTACTTTGACTGGTCTCAATGCTAGAAATCTGGGTTTTAACCCATTAAAAACAGTCAAAACTTGGTTATAAATGTACTTTGACTGGTCTCAATGCTAGAAATTTGGGTTTTCACCCACTTTATATAGTATCAACTTGTTTATGAATATACTTTGACTGGTCCCATTGCTAGAAATCTGGGTTTTCATTCATTTTAAACCTTATATACTCTGTTATAAATGTACTTTCACTGGTCTTAATACTTGAAATCTCTGTGTTTCTTCATGTTTTACAGTCAAAACTTGGTTCTGAATGTACTTTGACTGGTCTTAATGCTAGAAATCTGGGTTTTAACCCATTAAAAACGGTCTAAATTTGGTTAAAAATGTACTTTGACTGGTCTCATTACTAGAAATCTGGGGTTTATCTTCATTTTATAAAGTCTTAATTGATTGATAATATACTTTGACTGGTCTCAATGCTAAAAATCTTGGTTTTAACTCACTTTAAACAGTCAAAACTTGGTTATGAGTGTACTTTGACTGGTCTTAATGCTAGACATCTGGGTTTTATCTTCATTTTATAAGTCTAAATTGATTGATAATGTACTTTGACTGGTCTCAATGCTAGAAATCTGGGTCTTTACTCATTTTATTCACTCAAAACTTGGTTATGAGTGTACTTTGACTGGTCTCAATGCTAGAAATCTGGGTTTTAACCCATTAAAAACAGTCAAAACTTGGTTATAAATGTACTTTGACTGGTCTCAATGCTAGAAATTTGGGTTTTCACCCACTTTATATAGTATAAACTTGTTTATGAATATACTTTGACTGGTCCCATTGCTAGAAATCTGGGTTTTCACTAATTTTAAACCTAATAAACTTGGTTATGAATATACTTTGACTGGTCTTAATGCTTGAAATCTGGGTTTTTCTTCATGTTTTACAGTCAAAACTTGGTTATGAATGTACTTTGACTGGTCTTAATGCTAGAAATCTGGGTTTTAACCCATTAAAAACAGTCTAAACTTGGTTATAAATGTACTTTGACTAGTCTAGGTGCTAGAAACCTGGGTTTTGACAAATGGTGAACAGTCTAAACTTGGTGATGAATGTACTTTGACTGGTCTCAATGCTAGAAATCAGGCTTTTAAGCCATTAAAAACAGTCTAAACCTGGTTATAAAGGTACTTTGACTGGTCTCAATGCTAGAAATTTGGGTTTTAACCCACTTTATATAGTATAAACTTGTTTATGAATGTACTTTGACTGGTCCCATTGCTAGAAATCTGGGTTTTCATTCATTTTAAACCTTATAATCTCTGTTATAAATGTACTTTGACTGGTCTTAATACTTGAAATCTCTGTGTATCTTCATGTTTTACAGTCAAAACTTGGTTATGAATGTACTTTGACTGGTCTTAATGCTAGAAATCTGGGTTTTAACCCATTAAAAACGGTCTAAATTTGGTTATAAATGTACTTTGACTGGTCTCATTACTAGAAATTTGGGGTTTATCTTCATTTTATCACTCAAAACTTGGATATGAGTGTACTTTGACTGGTCTTAATGCTAAACATCTGGGTTTTATCTTCATTTTATAAAGTCTTAATTGATTGCTAATGTACTTTGACTGGTCTCAATGCTAGAAATCTGGGTCTTAACTCATTTTATTCACTCAAAACTTGGTTATGAGTGTACTTTGACTGGTCTCAATGCTAGAAATCTGGGTTTTAACCCACCTTATATATTATAAACTTTTTTATGTATATACTTTGACTGGTCTCACTGCTAGAAATCTGGGTTTTAACCCACCTTATATATTATAAACTTTTTTATGTATATACTTTGACTGGTCTCACTGCTAGAAATCTGGGTTTTAACCCATTGAAAACAGTCTAAACTTGGTTATAAATGTACTTTGACTGGTCTCAATGCTAGAAATTTGGGTTTTAACGCACTTTATATAGTATAAACTTGTTTATGAATATACTTTGACTGGTCCCATTGCTAGAAATCTGGGTTTTCACTAATTTTAAACCTAATAAACTTGGTAATGAATATACTTTGACTGGTCTTAATACTTGAAATCTCTGTTTTTCTTCATGTTTTACAGTCAAAACTTGGTTATGAATGCACTTAGACTGGTCTAAATGCCAGAAATCTGGGGTTTATCTTCATTTTATTCACTCAAAACTTTGTTATGAATGTACTTTGGCTGGTCTTAATGCTAGAAATCTGGGTTTTATCTTCATTTTATGAAGTCTAAATTGATTGATAATGTACTTTGACTGGTCTCAATGCTAGAAATCTGGGTTTTAACTCATTTTTTAAAGTCTGATCCAGGTGATGGATGTACTTTGACTGGTCTCAATGCTAGAAATCTGGGTTTTAACCCATTTAAAACAGTCTATACTTGGTTATAAATGTACTTTGACTAGTCTAGGTGCTAGAAATCTGGGTTTTAACTAATTTTGAACAGTCTAAACTTGGTGATGAATGTACTTTGACTGGTCTCAATGCTAGAAATCTGGGTTTTAACCCATTAAAAACAGTCGAAACTTGGTTATGAATCTACCTTGACTGGTCTCAATGCTTGAAATCTCAGTTTTCTTCATTTTATACAGTCAAAACTTGACTATGAATGCACTTTGACTGGTCTTCATGCTAGAAATCAGGGTTTTAACCCATTAAAAACAGTCTAACCTTGGTTATAAATGTACTTTGACTGGTCTCAATGCTAGAAATTTGGGTTTTAACCCACTTTATATAGTATAAACTTGTTTATGAATATACTTTGACTGGTTCCAATGCTAGAAATCTGGGTTTTCACTAATTTTAAATCTTATAAACTTGGTTATGAATGTACTTTGACTGGTCTTAATGCTTGAAATCTGGGTTTTTCTTCATGTTTTACAGTCAAAACTTGGTTCTGAATGCACTTAGACTGGTCTTAATGCTAGAAATCTGGGTTTTATCTTCATTTATATAGTCTTAATTGATTGATAATGTACTTTGACTGGTCTCAATGCTAGAAATCTGGGTTTTAAACTCATTTTATTCACTCAAAATTTGGTTATGAGTGTACTTTGACTAATCTAGGTGCTAGAAATCTGGGTTTTAACCCATTGAAAACAGTCTTTACTTGGTTATAAATGTACTTTTACTTGTCTCAATGCTAGAAATTTGGGTTTTAACCCACTTTATATAGTACAAACTTGTTTATGAATATACTTTTACTGGTCCCATTGCTAGAAATCTGGGTTTTCACTAATTTTAAACCTAATAAACTTGGTAATGAATATACTTTGACTGGTCTTAATACTTGAAATCTCTTTTTTTCTTCATGTTTTACAGTCAAAACTTGGTTATGAATGTACTTTGACTGGTCTTAATGCTAGAAATCTGGGTTTAATCTTCATTTTAGGAAGTCTAAATTGATTGATAATGTACTTTGACTGGTCTCAATGCTAGAAATCTGGGTTTTAACCCATTTAAAACAGTCTAAACTTGGTTATAAATGTACTTTGACTAGTCTAGGTGCTAGAAATCTGGGTTTTAACTAATTTTGAACAGTCTTAACTTGGTGATGAATGTACTTTGACTGGTCTCAATGCTAGAAATCAGGGTTTTAACCTATTAAAACCCAGATTTCGAGCATTAAGGCCATTCAAAGTACATTCAGTTCCTAGTTTAGACTGCATGAAAAAGGGACAAAACCCAGATTTCCAGCATTGAGGCCAGTCAAAATACATAAATATCAAGTTTAGACTGCATGAAATAGTTATAAACCCAGGTTTCTAGCAGTGAGGTCAGCCAAAGTGCATTTAAAACCAATTTAAGACTGCATGAAATAAGTAAAAACCCAGATTTCTAGCATTGACGTCAGTCAAAGTACATTCAGTACCTAGTGTAGACTTTATAAAATAAGCTATAATCCAGATTTCTAGCATTCAGGCAAGTCAAAGTGCATCTATAACAAAGTTTAGATGAAATAAAACCAGTTAAAACCCAGATATCTAGCATTGAGGCCAGTCAAAGCACATTCAGTTTCTGGTTTAGACTGTATGACATAGGTTTAAACACAGATTTCGAGTATTGAGGCCAGTCAAAGCACATTCAGTTTCTGGTTTAGACTGTATGACATAGGTTTAAACACAGATTTCTCGCATTGAGGCCAGTCAAAGTGCATACAATATCGAGTTTAGACTGTATAAAACAAGTTAAATCCCAGATTTCTAGCATTGAGGCCAGTCAAAGTGCATTTATAAGCAAGTTTAGGCTGTATAATATAGGTAAAAACCCAGATTTCTAGCATTGAGGCCAGTCAAAGTGCATTCAGTTCCTAGTTTAGACTGTATGAAATAAGTAAAACCCAGATTTCCAGCATTGAGGCCAGTCAAAATACATTAATAAGCAAGTAAATACTGTATAAAATAGGTTAAATCCCAGATTTCTAGCATTGAGGCCAGTCAAAGTACATTTATAAGCAAGTTTAGATTTGATAAAATGAGCTAAAACCCAGATTTCAGCATTTAGGCCAGTCAATGTTCATTTATAAGCAAATTTATATTGTATAAAAAAAGCTTAAACCCAGATTTCTACCATTTAGGCCAGTCAAAGTGCATTCAGTAACCAAATTCGGACTTAATTAAATAGATTAAAACCCAGATTTCTAGCATTCAGGCGAGTCAAAGTGCATTCAGTTCCTAGTTTAGACTGTATAAAATAGGAAAAACCCAGATTTTAAGCATTCAGGCCAGTCAAAATACATTTATTAGCAAGTAAAAACTGTATAAAATAAGTTAAAACCCAGATTTTANCTAGCATTGAGGCCAGTCAAAATAAATTTATGATTAAGTCTAGGCTGTATCGATTGGCTTAAAACCCTGATTTCTAGCATTGAGGCCAGTCAAAGTGCATTTAAAACAAAGTTAAGATGAAATAAAAATGAGTTCAGACCCAGAATTCTAGCATTGAGGCCAGTCAAAGTGTATTTAAAACCAAGTTTAGATGAAATAAAACAAGTTAAAACACAGATTTCTAACATACAGGCCAGTCAAAGTACATTCAAAAGCAATTTTTTGACTGTATAAAATAAGTTAAAACCCAGATTTCTAGCATTAAACCATTCAAAAAGCATTTATAACAAAGTTTAGACTGTATAAAATACGTGTTAGCCCAGATTTCTAGCATTGAGACCAGTCAAAGTGCATTTTCAACCTAGTTTAAGAATGTATAAAGTCGCTGCAAACCCTGATTTCTAGCATTAATACCAGTCAAAGTACATTTATAAACTAGTTTAGACTGTATAAAAAGGGTGAAAACCCAGATTTCTAGCATTCAGGCCAGTCGAAGTGCATACAATATCGAGTTGAGACTGTACAAAACAAGTTAAATCCCAGATTTCTAGCATTGAGGCCAGTCAAAGTGCATTTATAAACAAGTTTAGGCTGTATAATATAGGTAAAAACCCAGATTTCTTTCATTGAGGCCAGTCAAAGTGCATTCAGTTCCTAATTTAGACTGTATAAAATAGGTTTAAACCCAGATTTCTAGCATTGAGGCCAGTCAAAATACATTAATAAGCAAGTAAATACTGTATAAAATAGGTTAAATCCCAGATTTCTAGCATTGAGGCTAGTCAAAGCACATTCAGTTTCTGGTTTAGGCTGTATGACATAGGTTTAAACACAGATTTCGAGTATTGAGGCCAGTCAAAGTGCATACAATATCGAGTTTAGACTGTATAAAACAAGTTAAATCCCAGATTTCTAGCATTGAGGCCAGTCAAAGTGCATTTATAAGCAAGTTTAGGCTGTATAATATAGGTAAAAACCCAGATTTCTAGCAAACTCCGGTCAGTTTCACGTAAGTCAAGGATCAAATCTGACATACTTTATTCTAAAACCCAGATTTCCAGCATTGAGGCCAGTCAAAATACATTAATAAGCAAGTAAATACTGTATAAAATAGGTTAAATCCCAGATTTCTAGCATTGAGGCCAGTCAAAGTACATTTATAACGTTCAAATCTAAACTATTTTACTCGAGTTTGGGTCTAAAGTCGTAAATCCGGTCAGTTACAAGTAAATATTCGTTTAAATATAACATATTTTTTTCGAATTTGGGTCTAAAGATGGTAAATCCGGTCAGTTTCACGTAAGTCATTGGTTTAAGCCTGAATTAATTTATCTAATTTTGGGTCTAAAGATCGTAAGTCCGAAGTCAAAGTGCATTCAGTAGGATCAAATCTGACATATTTTATCCATTTTGGGTCTAAAAATCGTAAGTCCAGTCAGTTTTATGTAAATAATCGTTCATTTTTGACATATTTTATTCAATCTTGGGTCTAAAATTCACAACTCCGGTCAGTTTCACGTAAATTTTGGTTCAAATCTGACGTACTTTATTCACTTTTGGGTTTAAAGTGCATAACTGCATAGTCAAAGTACATTCATTACCTAGTTTAGACTGTTTAAAATAAGTTAAAATCCAGATTTCGAGCATTTAGGCCATTCAAAGTACATTCAGTACCTAGTTTAGACTGCATGAAAAAGGGACAAAACCCAGATTTCCAGCATTGAGGCCAGTCAAAATACATAAATAAGCAAGTAAATACTGTATAAAATAAGTAAAAACCCAGATTTCTAGCATTGACGTCAGTCAAAGTACATTCAGTACCTAGTGTAGACTGTATAAAATAAGTTAAAACCCACATTTCGAGCTTTGAGGCCAGCCAAAGTACATTCAGTACCTAGTGTAGACTGTATAAAATAAGTTCAAATACAGATTTCTAGCATTGAGGCCAGTCAAAGTACATCCAGTACCTAGTGTAGACTGTATAAAATAAGTTTAAACACAGATTTCTAGCATTTTGGCCAGTCAGAATACATAAATAAGCAAGTCTAGACTGCATGAAATAAGTTGAAACCCAGATTTCAGCATTTAGGCCAGTCAATGTTCATTTATAAGCAAATTTATATTGTATAAAAAAAGCTTAAACCCAGATTTCTACCATTTAGGCCAGTCAAAGTGCATTCAGTAACCAAATTCGGACTTAATTAAATAGATTAAAACCCAGATTTCTAGCATTCAGGCGAGTCAAAGTGCATTCAGTTCCTAGTTTAGACTGTATAAAATAGGAAAAACCCAGATTTTAAGCATTCAGGCCAGTCAAAATACATTTATTAGCAAGTAAAAACTGTATAAAATAAGTTAAAACCCACATTTTAAGTGTTGAGGCCAGTCAAAGTGCATTTAAAACCAAGTTTAGACTTCATGAAATAAGTGAAAACCCAAATTTCACGTATTGACGTCAGTCAAAGTACATTCATAAGCAAGTTTTGACTGTATAAAATAAGTCGAAACCCAGATTTCTCGCATTAAAACCAGTCAAGGTGCATTTATAACCAAGTTTAGACTATCAATTGGCTTTAAACCCAGATTTCTTGCATTCAGGCCAATCAATGTACATTCATAAGCAAGTTTTGACTGTAAAAAATAAGTTCAAACCCAGATTTCTCGCATTTAAACCAGTCAAAGTGCAATTTTAACCAAGTTTAGATGAAATAAAATGAGTTCAAACCCAGATTTCTAGCATTTAAGCCAGTCAAAGTGCATTCAGTACCTTGTTAAGACTGTATAAAACTAGTTAAAACCCAGATTTCTAGCATTGAGTCAAAGTACCTTTATAACCAAGTTTTTGTAACCCCCATAAAAGTACACCTTTTGATTTAAAGATGTATCTAAACAATATTTCAGGAACGTCTCTATTTGAGAGATTGTGAAATTTGCATTTTCTGTAATTTTAACTGTTGTGGTTCAAAGTAGCCACTAGATGGCGCTTGATTTATGCACTATGCAGTGAAATTCAGTAGACCTCAGCATTGCATGCTGGGATTAGCGCACTGATGCTATCTCTGAAGTGAGTGAAAACGACGATACAGCCACGAGCGTAGTTAACGGTTGAGTGCCAGAAAAAAGGCTGAGAAAAAACGATTTATTTTTATGTTGTCAAGTGTTTTTTATGTTGAGAAGTTTTTGCATGACTGTTTTAAATAGGTTAAAACCCAGATTTCTAGCATTAACACCAGTCAAAGTACATTCATAAACTAGTTTAGACTTTATAAAACAAGCCAAAACCCTGATGTCTAGCATTGAGGCCAGTCAAAATAAATTTATGATTAAGTCTAGGCTGTATCGATTGGCTTAAAACCCTGATTTCTAGCATTGAGGCCAGTCAAAGTGCATTTAAAACAAAGTTAAGATGAAATAAAA
>RPOG01006204.1:0-25716 GCA_008086565.1 Thalassoma bifasciatum | reverse complement strand
GGTGTCTGAAGTCAACTTAAACAACTCTGGCATGACGGAGGAGGAGAGAGAGGAGATTCAACAGGAGCTGGCAAAAGTACAATTTAAACACGATTCAATCAGTGTTGATAGAAAGTCAAACATGAAGATGAACTTCTTCAACATCTCTGTGTCTTTTTGTTTCCAGCTGGAGGAGGAGATCAGCACCCTGAGGCAGGTTCTGTCGTCCAAAGAGAAGCAGCACGCTGAGTTAAAACAGAAGCTGGGCCTGAACACGCTGAGCGAACTGAGGAATAACTTCAGCAGAGGCTGGCACGACATGCAGACGTCCACAGCGTGAGTGAGCAGCAGAGACAACGACCGGAGAGAGCGGAGAGGGTTTGAGTCTGCAGCTAATGACACATGAAGTGTGCTCTCTGTTTGCTGTCAACATGGGTGCCCTTTAGAGGACTCACACACACACACACACACATTCAGAGCAGGTACTACAGCACAGACGCTTCCTTAAACTGAGTGTCTGCTGTTACACAGATACCAAAAACACAATTAAAAAGATATAATCCATCGCTGGCAGCTACATTACATGTTTGTTATCTTGGTCATGTTTTGGTATAAACCTCATTAAAAACAAAACAGAAGACTAAAGGCAATAATTGACCCCAAGAGATAATGTTTAATCTTAGTGTACTGTACATGCAAATCAAATTCAACCTCCCCCCTCCAGCTGTGACGACAACATACGAATGTTTAACTTCCCTTTTACTCTTACTCATTTCTGCAGAGTTTCTCCAGATCCTGACAGGGTTTGATCTGTGAGTTAGTGAGAAATTACTTCATTTCCATATGAGAGCAGGCGCTGTGAGCTCTCACTCAGACAGAGAGGAGCAGGTCGGTCTCTAGAGGACTCCGTTCTTATCCAGTTACACTTCAACCTCAAGATCACCTTACACACACACTGTCATCCTCATCTATAATAGACCAGCTCTGAGAGACACCGAGGGGAACTGCAACCCACGACAAAAATTTAAAACAACAGGAAAAACACCAACACAAATCAAATTTGCAGCTTTAGTTGTAAATGAAAAAGTTATCAGGAGCATTAAAGTGATGCTGACCTGATCAAGATCTTAAGACCAGTTGAAAAATGGAAAAAAATTTACATTTTGAATTGTTGGATTTAAAAAAAGTTTCGTAGAGGAGTTTCAAAATGCAGAAAGAAGAAATGGGAGTGAGGGACAAAAAAAAAAAAATCAATAAATGAGAGAGCAATTTGTTGCAAACAACACTTGGAAACTAACAAGATTAACAGAGGTCAAAGGCCATGTTAGACGAGAAAAAAGTCACATATTTATGAGGAAAAATTCATACATTTGCAAGAAAAAATTTGTCAAATAATGAGAATAAAGTCATGAATTTTTCAGAATAACGTCATAAATTTACAAAAATAAAGTCACATATTTATGAGAAAAAAATAATACATATCAATTAAAAAGTTGTTGATTTATGAGAATTAAGTCATACATTTTTTCAGAATAAAGTCATAAATTTACAAGAATATAGTCACATATTTATGGGAATAAAGTCATTAATTTACAAAAATAAAGCCATAAAGTTATAAGAATTAAGTCTTCATTTTACAAGAAAAAAGTTGTTGATTTATGATAATAAAGTCATAAATTTTCAGAATAAATTCATGAATCATTTAAAAAAATGTTATGGTGCTAGAACACACTTTATTCTAAAAGGTTGTTTTAGAGGAGCAGCCATTCACTAAAGTAACGAGAGTGAAATGAGAACCACAAAGTACCAAAAATACACACTGCAACCCAGTCATTATCTCACAGACCAGGGTCCTCAATCATGAAGGACGCCCCCTGCAACATCTCTCATTGCTCCATTGAAGGAAAGAGCAAATCAATTTTCTCACTCCCATTTCTTCTTTTTGCATTTTTAAACTTTACTCAGAACCTTTTTAAGAGCCAACAGAGTAAAATGTAAATCAGAGCAAATTCTTAAGATTTTGATCGAGTGTGGATGAAACATGCTGCTCTCTTTGTGTCTCAGCTACAAGAAAACGTCAGAGACGCTGTCGACAGCAGGACAGAAAACTTCAGCAGCCTTCACCACGCTGGGCAGCGCCATCACCAGGAAGTTTGGAGACATGAGGTACATAATAATGTCATTTCTTTATATTTAATGTTATCTGTGTTCACAGATGTCGTCTCATATTTGACACTAACTTTGCTTTGAAGCTTTTCTCACCCAGTCTCTCTTCTCACATCTCTACTTTTGTTTTACTCACACGTGTTTTTTTTTCTGTGCCGTCCATCCTCGTCTCTCAGAGAGGCAGATTTTTGACTCTTGCTTTATCCAGCTCAGGACAAGTTGAGATTATGTAAGCCCACATTAAGCTGCTTTCTGTGGGAGCTGAAGAGCCAGAGGCAAATCTTTCTCCTGTTTTGTCTCTTTGCTCGTCTGTGTCTGTGTTTGCTGAAATCCAGCACAAGTGTGTGAGCCTGCAGAGCTCTGCATGTGTACGAGGATAAAAGAGAAAACCAGTGTACAGGTCTGAAAAAGGTTTGCAACCGTTCAGTCTTTACTTTAGTCATGTGTATTTCACATTAGTGCAGGTAAACTGTAGACAGTGAATGGTTTTCCTGAATGTTCTGCAGCTTATTAAGTTTGAAAAGAGCAGAAAAGAAACAATCTGTTATCTTTGGTCGTTGCAGCATGGTTGGTCTAGAGTTTCTGTTCCCTCGAAGGTATGTTCCTCTGCTTTATGGTTCCTGCTGTGCAGAGGTTTCATTCACCTGTGTGTATTTTTTGCTGTGAGTTTATTTGGAGTGTTTGCATGTGAAACTGATTTCCTGTGCTTTGATCACCTTTAGTTAAAATGTACTGTCACATATTTATCAGGCAATTTAACAGAGCAATTAATCGCAAATTAGATTAAATCGCAGTATGTCCAGTTCTAATCGCACAGTACAATATTTCTGTAACCTGTAGTCTGTCAAAATATCAGGTGCAGTTTTTGCAGCAGATTTTTTCTGCTCTACACCAGTTACACAACTCTGCTCAACCAATGAGACAAACTGTTGAAAACTACTTTTACAAAAGACTCAATGCAAGTGGTAAAAAGAGGCAAAAACAGCCTTGGGAATAAAACTTAGTTTGAGGTGGTAAAAATGGCCAAAAAAGCAACAAAAGTTGGCATTTAAATAAGGAAAAAGCCTGGAAATACTTAAAAAGTATCCATAAATGGTCCAAATGTGACAAAAAAGAATTGAAACGTGACTGAAATGGCCAAAAATTGGCAATATTGATTTTGAAGAAACATTCAAAAATTCAGAAAGTAGCAAAAAAGGTGAAAAAAGTGACAAAAACTGTGAAAAATTCTAAAAATGGCCAAAAATGGTGAGAAAGCTGGGACTGAATTTGGAAAATAGTCAGTTTGTTGCCGAAAATGGTCCAAAAATGGCAAAAAAGAGTGAAAATTATCAAAAATTGGCAAGAAAATTGGGAGTGAACCTTGAAAATTTTGAAAAGGTACCAAAAATAGTCACAAAGCGGCAGAAAAGAAGTGAAAATGGTAAAAATGGCCAAAGTCGACAAAAATTTTAAATTGTTAAGTTTCTTTGAGTATTGAAAAGCACAGTAGAATTAAATTTATTATCACTATTGTTATTACAAAATGGCAAGAAAGTTGTGATTCAACTTGGAAAATAGCCATTTTGTTGCAAATATGGTTTTAAAGTTTGTTTAATTTATTTTTCTTATCATGACTCTGATCCTTCTAAAGTTCATTATTTCTGAAATAACTTCCATCATTGTCCAGAGTAATAAATATGTGAATCAAAAAGAGTTTTAAACCCTTTTATCATTAGAGGGGACGTGACGAAGGCATCAAACATTGTTGAATTGATCAAAATGCCTCTCATTGATATTTTTGCCGCAGCTTCAGTTGAATTTTGAAGAGGAAATGTTTCTAAATTTCAGAGACCTGGTATCAGCTGGTGTAATTCGATTCTCAGAACAAGATCTGAAAAGCTCTTAATCTTGACTCTGTGCCAGATATCTAAACAAAAACCCCACTCAGAAAACTCTTTGTTTTGGAGACAGGGGAAGTGGAAGTTCATAAATGCTGACTCACTTCCTCGTTCAACGCTGTCTCTCTCCTTTTCTTTTCTATGAATGTGTCATTACCAAAGTATCTGATCTGTGTCTTTAAAGTTTCATGCCTCTAGTTTTGACGTGTGTTTGTGAGTGAAGTGTTGTGATTTCGTTCCACTTCCCTCAAATAGCAGTGTTAGTCGTTTTTTAACTATGAATACTGTTTCCTAAAATATTTCTATCCTCCCTCATGCCTCCAAAGGTCCAACTCTATCGGGTAAGAGCCCGAACAGAAACTTTAACGCATCAAAACGTTCAAAAACTCAAGCAGTGAGTCATAACTCAACTGATCAGAGTCAGATCAGCTGATAGCTTCAACCGGTCGGTACAGAACACACACTGTCACATACCAAGTACACACACACACACACACACACACACACACACACACACACACACACACATCAGCTGAGTCTGTTTAGGTAGGTTAGCTGTCACAAAAAGTAAGTTAACTTTTTGGCATGAAAGCCTGAAAAAATAACCAAAACAAAAAAATACGCATCGACTTCAGCAGTGATTCCCAACCTGTGGGTTGTGGCCCCCTGGTGGGCCACAAAGGTATTGCAAGTGGGCCGTCAAATCATTTCCAAAATAGTATGATTTTGGAGGGGTATTTTTTTTATTTAAATGAAGGTAACAATTAACAGAAAAAAGCTTTGAATGTTAAAACTGAGTTACACTTAGAATGATGATAAAAATGTTCGAATATTGATAAATAAATAAGTGGCCTCCATATTAACATCTTAAAAGTTCCCTATAGGAGCTTTAAACACTTGAATTATTACACTTGTAATTTACAAGGCAAATACACACTATTTTCAACTTATTTAAAAACTGTAAAACACTATTTTAACATATATACATTAAATTAATCTAACTTTTTAGTCATTGGAAGGGGGAAAAAAAGCCCAAAAGAAAAACCAAAAGTTTTGTCATAGTGGTTTTAAATTAAGTTATCTTCACATATTTTAATAACAGAACAAAGTCAAGTTTGGTTCACCTTATTTAACAACTGTAAAGCTATATTCTAGCACGTGGACGATAGCACTGACCACAGGGGGGCGCCAAAATCACCACATAAGATGTCAATAGAAGTCTACAACAACACTTGATTGTAAAATGCGAATCCACTTAGCTTTATTTACCACCTGTAAAATTGATTTTTAGCGTAGAACCCCGTTTTCACCAAGCAGTGAGACACATGCTATAAAATCCAATGAAGAAGAAGAAAAACAACCACAGAATGATGTTTTATGATGCTATTTTCTGAACCAAAAGGAAGTTTTCTTCATGGAGATGTAAACATGGCAGGGTTATGTGTTGTTTTTTTTTACTGCTGTCACACTGGAAGTGATGATTTTTTTCAACCAATCAACAGACAGCAGTGTTTCTGGCAACAGATACCGACAGAAAGGTACCAAAAAGTGGGACTACAGGTTGGAAATGTGGGAGGTCTTTCCCAGTTTTAGTCAAATGAAACAAGAGATGAACTGAACTGAGTTGCTTGGTGGAAACGGGGCTTAAAACTCATGGGAACCTTTTAGACCTTTTTTTAAACATTTTTAGATTTCTGCATTTTTCTTCCTCTAATCAGCTGCTTTCTTTTCTGCGTCTTTGTGCTAATCGTTGCCTCCTCTCTCACACGCTTTCGGGGAAAAGCTACTCTATCAAACACTCTATGAGCATGCCGGCCATGAGGTAACCGCTCTCTTTTCTTTGTCTTCAATGTTTGTGTGTGTTGACTTGTGTGTTTTTCTCTTGTAAGATGCAACATGATGCTGTCACCTTTTCAAACCTGACGCTGTTTTCAAATTTCTATTACCATCTTTTATGGGTCAATGACGTGACGTCTCTTTTTTTGTGTCCGAGTGCAATATTTCCTTCCATCATGAATTGAGTATTTCATCACATGTATTTCTTTATTCTATGAAACCTGTGTTATTTGAACACATCTTTAAACTATTAAAATATAACATGTTTTTTTGTTTTTTTGGTTCCTCAAACCCCCAAAATGTCAGGTGGTGCAACCGTCCTGACAAGTATCCACAGTAATTAAACTCTAAAAATTGAATGTCAGTTATTGTAGATGGAAATTAAAAATACAGTGGTATTATTTTATGCTTGAACCTTTTTAAATAAAACATTCTTTGCAAATAAAAAGAATTTTGAAGCTGTTGAGAAATGTAAAAAACTTTTGTCCCGTAATTTTCACCTTGTCAAATGTCAGGGTGGTGCAACCGTAACATTAGACTTTTATTTTAAAGTGAAGAGAATAAAACAGGAAACAGGAAACTGCATCAGCCAGAGGAGCCCAAATGACATTTGTGACCAAGTGGAAAAGTTTGTAGATTTCTCTGAAATACTGATAAAAAAGGTTTTTTCACTTCATTGGTGACTGGAACAATTTCCATGTCAGGTGGTACAACCAATGTAATAATGTGAAATGTTATTTTAACATAAAATTATTTATCTTATTCACAAATAAAAGAAATAAAACACACAAAATGAAAATGTATGAGTCACTACAGACACTTGAGAGATACTTGCCAATAATTTCACACAGAAAAAAATAACAGGAACATATAAATATATTTTCATATATTTGGTTGCGCCACCTGACATTTTTGGGCGCTCAAATTAAAAATACTAAAAAATAATGAACCTAAAAACTTT
This sequence comes from Thalassoma bifasciatum, assembly GCA_008086565.1. Lineage (NCBI taxonomy): Eukaryota > Metazoa > Chordata > Actinopteri > Labriformes > Labridae > Thalassoma > Thalassoma bifasciatum. The sequence continues at coordinate 18,894 of RPOG01006204.1, read as the reverse complement.
GAAATGTTGGTCAACTACTGAAATCTGTTAGAAAACCTAATTCTTCACTCAGAAATATGTTTCTATCCATTTTCAAAGAACTTTTTAAAAAATACGTTTTAAGACCCTCTTTTTGTCATTGACCCAAATATATACTTGAAAAAAAAGCAGACCTTGGTGTTTGAGGCCCCTCCAATGTGTCATGTTACAATGATATTATAGTTTCAGCAAGTCTTGTGAAGAGTTTGTGCTTTTTTTTAGACATTTTGTTCTTAGTAGAGAATTAATCTCTGATAAGAAAGCTTTGGTAAAATCCAGAATCTTTGTAAAAAAAAAAAAAAAATGCAGAGGAACGTTTGGAGAATGGCGCCAACAAACAGAACGAGCATAAGTCTGTCTCATTACCTGTATTTTTCTTGAATTTTACCCGCTGTGTTCACACATCAGCTTACTTTGTCTCTTAAGTTTTTTTTTGATTTTTCTCTTGACAGAAACTCTCCCAGCTTCAAGTCTTTTGAGGAGAAAGTTGAGAACACAGTTTCCACCATCAAGGTAAAGCAGCATGTTTGTGTTTGATGAAGAATAAGCTGTTTTTCTTTTTTGAATTGATATTTTTGAGGGCTTTTTTATTGGATATCACAGCTGAAAAGAGACAGGAAATATGGGGAGACATGCAGCCCTAAGAATTTGTAGTTTGCTTGAAATTAATTAAGTGCAGAATTAGAAGTTTTCTCAACTAATTTCCTGAAACAACCTTATTTAAAGCTCCTGTAGTGAGCTTATGGTGACTTAGGAAACAGATTGAAATGAATGGCAACAAAAGCAAAGAGTGCACCAGTGTTAATTTTGATCATTTATAGGTATATTTGTAATGACAGCTGAAGGGTAGAGGTCAGGTGAAATGTTTTACGGCGTGTGTGAGAAAGAGGCTTTGTTTATGTTCCCATAAGTTGTCTTACTATCTTAGGTCAAACAAAAATCAAACTGTTTTCAGTCTAAATTGTTGACAAAATGTGAGCTCAAGTGCCTTTGGCTGGTTAAAGGTAAGGTCTGCAGGAATTTTCATAACTGTTTGTAAACACTACATCCAAACAGGGAAGCTCCTCCATGGCTCAGAGTCAAAACATGTGCTACAGCGCCCTCTTTGGGGAGCTGAAACATGCGATTCAGTGCCCTCCGAGTTGGCAAATCACACTAATCTGTCCTTTTGGTTAAAACACAATAAACTGGCCTCTTGAGAGACAAACCATTTACTTAAATATCCTTCTTGCCAAAACCCAAGCTCAAGCGCCTCTTTGGGAGCCAAAACATGCGCTTTATGTGTCTTTTTTTTCTGCCCCTGCCTTTTCGAATGCCACTGATTCAGGCTTTAAGAGCAACACATTGGATAAAATCAGTGGTATAAAAGTTAAAGCAAACAGACTGTGAATAAAACTTTGGAACACAATTTTTGTTGAGTTGGGTTTAACAGCTGTTTGTAACTAATTTTTGGGTGCAGAATCCAAAACTGATCTTAGTTTTTCTCTATCACGTGAAGTTTTTGAACGATAGGATCCTTGTTTTCTAAAAAAAAAACACTGAGGAACTGAGGAAAATAGTTCTGTGGAGTTTTTTTTTTTGCTGATTAAAACTAAAATTGGCATGCTGATTCCAAAATTGCAGTCAGTTTTTCCTCGCACGTCAAGTTTTTACCCCACAGCTCACCCTCCAAAATTGCACAGATTGAATTTGCTTATGTGGAGGATAAGCTGTGGAGACAAAACACTTAATGTGCTTGAAAAAAATTGAGTGCAATTTTTGAATCTGCATGCCAATTTTAGTCTTAATCAGCAAAAAAATCTAACTCAACAGAATGTTTTTTCCAAAGTATTCCTCAGTATAATTTGTCTTTATGATGATTTTCATACTTTTTCAGGTGTTTTTGTATAAAGTTTCCATCTCAGTTATCTTACCTGTTCCAAAAAGTGCTCATCGCTTTTTGTAAAGGAGCTTCTCAGTGTTGACTTCACATTTTATTTTGCTGTGAATGTTTTTTGCAGACAAAAGTTGGTGCTTCAGAATCCGGAGGCAGCTTCGAGGACGTCCTCTCCTCGGCGGCGAACGCCAGCTCTCAAGACGCGCCCACCAGCCCCACGACAGACGGCGCCGAGAAGACGTGTTAAAACTGGAGCCACAGCAGGAGGCGGGACTTAAAGCAGGAACTCTGACCTCTGCTGTCGATCAGCACGAACACACACGGATCCGACTGAAACAAAACCAAACCCTTTTTTTTTTTCTTTTTTGGATCACATCTTCTTTTCTGCAGCTAAAAAAATAACTTTTAGACAGGATAGAAATTTTATGCCATGTTACAGTGAACATTCAGGGCTGCTTTTAATCTTAACAAGTGAGACAAATGTGACATGTCAACCAAATTTAAAGGTGGAGATCAAGAAGGAGGAGAGTAGATGCAGCTCAGCTTTGTGTGAAAAAATTAACTGGACCTGTTTATCTAAAATACTTTGCTGGATCATATTCATAGTAACAATGATGGTGGTGACACTAAAGAACAGCTTCATCTATGCAACAGGTTACAACACTGTAAACTTAACCATGTGTAGTTTAGTTTGTGTAAACACTGGGTTTCTCTGTGTGTAAATGTATCGACAAAGAACATTTCTCATGTTTTAAACTTGTTTTATTGCTGGAGACAATCAATTTACAGTAAATGCTGGAAAAAATGTTTGCTGTAGAAATCCAGACTTTTGGCTTTTTTAGTCTTTATAATGTCCCGGTGGTAGCTTTACATGATTTACAGTTTTTTTTCTCCCTAAACGGTGTTTTAGAAAACCTTTTTCTCACATACCAAGGACAAACCTTCAATCAAAAATCAAAATTTAAGGAATTGTCAAAGTTGGAGACTTTCACAAGAGTTTCAGACAGTAACAGGAATTAACATTACCTGCATTTACCTGGTCATAAACATGTATAAATATGAAACATTTTGTTTTGCTGTAAGAAGACAAGCATGAAAACATGTCTAATGCAGTGTTTTAAATGAAAATGCCCCCCCCCTCCGAGAATAACTGTTATGAGTATAAAGATAAATATTTGTCGTAGCTAGCCTCTAAAGATTTATACATTTTGATGAGAAATTGTTATTTTAACTCAAAACTAAACCATACTATCAAATATATTTGCCTCAGTACTGTTATCAAAACTTAATTTGACTTCTAGACTCTGAATCCAGAAATAAAACCTCAATGAAAATACTGTATCTGAGTGAAGTTGTGACTGATAAAGATCAAATGTGCTTCAAATTATTTCCATGCGATTCATGATACACAGTTCAGTTTGCGTTCAATCATGTTGCTTCAACCAAGATTATTTTTGAAAAGAAAATCATTCAAGTTGATAAAAAGTAATCACTAAACTTTTGAATTTTTTGAAAAAAAAATGATCGAAGTTGCATCAACAAAACCTCATCATAAGAAAATTTCCTTGAATTTACAGGAAATTTTCCACCTCTTTGCAACCCCCAGTTAATCGGGGGGGATCCTTTGCGATAACCTCACTGTTTCAGGAAGATCTCGTGCTATTTCCAGAACAAACTGTTTGAGCAGTTTTCAGACTGATGTAGAGTTTTCTACATCATGAATATGAAGCTGATTGAAAATCTATTTTGTAAAAACATCGAGCATTGTTCCTTTAAATTCTGTCCCCCTCTTTAAAACTCCTCAAGAAACCATGTATAGAAAATCTTAAACCTTTTGCACAGTATTTGATTTAAAACATTCATTCATGCATATTTAAGTTTATAATATAGAACAACTTCACACTGTAGCTGCAGCACAAAGATAGTTCCTAATTACTTTGGATGAATTAGTTTTTATGTCATCTCTAAAAAATTAGGGTGGGGCCACTTAATGAGGAAGTGTAAAAGAAAACTTGTGCATGTTTTATTCTTTAAAAGTAACATTCAGACGTCTATCATCTGGTTTATGTTTTAATTTCTGATTTTTATGTCTTTGTTGGATTAAAGGTTTTATTCTGTTTTGCTGTGGTTTGAGAAAAAACTCCATGTCAGTTCATGTTCCTGCTCTTCATATGGGAAATGCATGGGTAAAGATTTTAAAAACACCCGTAACATTCAAACAAATAATCACACACAGTAACACATACGTGTATTTATGTCTAATGGATATAAGAGACTGTTTCAATCAAACCAAACATGACAGATGACTGATTAAACACACTTGTACTGACAATTATGAAACAACTGAAGTGTAACGACCAAACATACAAACGTATTCATTCATTGTGCAACATATCTTGAATAACATCTGTTGTCTTGCTTTGTCAACAAACCTGGATACTCGAGTGTGTTGTTGTTACTGACTGAAATAAAAATGCATTATCAAAATATACTGAGCACTGTTTGCTAAAACTGCACATCAGAAAAACAGTTTCAGAATTATTTCTAGTGCAGCACAGTATCTTTCATATTCGTCTCATAGAATTACATGAAAATGTTAGAAAAAATACTTATCAGGGGTCTGAAACGTGTTCATATTGAAATATTTCAGGCTGTTTTCCAAACCTTCTGAATAGAGACTATAACAAAAAACGACTTGAAACTGTTTGGGATTCAAAGGGTTAATTCAAGATCAAACTGTTGGTATTTATACACTTAAAAAACATATCCTGAGGTACGTTACCGAAAGAGAAACCGAGCAGAAACACAGAGGAAAAACATTGCGTTCAGGAGCTGCTTTAAACACAGATATCGACAAATATTTATAAGTTCTCCTGTTTTAAACCCAGTAAAAAACAGTCAGTTCCTCAGTTCCTCGCCAAGGTAAGTGTTTGACAGTCAGGAGGAGGAGTGTGGCGTCGTACTTTGCTGTAAAGACGCTGATGATGAAGATGACGATGATGAGGATGAAGTCTTCGCTTCCTGTGTTTTAGTCATGTGACTTTTTCTCTCTTCATTCAAAGAGCTGAGAAGCTGGAGCACGTCAGGGTGATGGAAACGACCTGAGAAAGAGAGAGAAATCAGTTTGGTTAAATGTGGAGAGATAATCAAATAACAGCATCTAAACATGAAAGATGTCTCATCACTTCCTAAGAGATGTTACATACATTAACCCTCCGATGCATGAATTATGAAAGTCAGTGTCAGGATTTTTCCCTTGAGTGTTTTTATTTGTCTTAAAGCATGAAAAAAGTTTTCCTTTTTTTTTTCAAGTATTTGTAATTAAGCATTCAACATAAAACAGTGTGAACTTAATGTAAATATGACTTTTTTTGTTTCACTTCTTAATCTTTTTTTAATGCTTTGCGAAACATTTTAACTCTTTCATCCACTTTAACACTGAATAATTTATAGTTTATAAGCTTTTTCACCCTCAAATGTTCGTCTATAACATTTTTTAAATATATATATATGTTTGGAAAAAATGAAAACATTTTTTTCAGGCCCTATGAAGAATAAAATACCCTGACACAGGCTGAACCATTGAATTTAGGAGTAAATAACTTTTAAATAGGTGTCCACTGTAGTGACCACTATGCACCACAGGCTTAAGATCAAACGCAGCTCTGTTTTCTGTTACATATTTAGTATAAGAGCGAAATTTGTGTTGAATTTAGGAATGAAAAAAGTGATGCTTGCCTCTTCTTGCTTGTGTTTCTCTTCTTTGCAGATACAATAAGTACCATTTTAAGAAAATAAAGTCAAAATTATGCGATGATTATGAGGGGAAAAAGAGTCAAATTTTGAGATAAAAGGTAAAAATTGAAAGGCCACGTAAAAAAATTTTCAAATAATTGAGATAAAATGTAAAAATTATGAGGAAAAAACTTAAATTTTGAGGTAGTAAAGAGTCGAAACAGAAAAATCAAGTCAAAATCATAACAAAAACATTGAGATGAAATGTTAGAATTATGAAAAAAGGGATTTTTTTCCTTAGATTAAAAAGTTGAAATTTTAAAAGAAGTAAAAAGTATGAGTTAAAAAGTCAAAATTATGTCGAAAAACTGTTGATATTTTGAAATGAAAGGTTGAAACTTTTACTTTTTTTTTTCAAAATTCGACTTAATAATGGTCTAAAAAAATAGAAATGGCAGAAATGAAATGGGTTTCTTTGTATTATTTATATTTACATTAAAGAAAATTTCCCTTCAAACAGAGATAATCAAATACAGCATCTAAATATGACAAAATTACATGAGGCAGCTCAGAGACACAGATTTGAGTTTTACCGTCTGTGGAGTCAAAAAACTCCTGTAACCTCCCCGGGTTCGACTCCAGCTCCTCGTACTCATGAGCCTGCAGGATCATCTCCATCAGGTCGAACTGTTTCACCAGCCGAGCCTCCGGGCTGCTCTGAGTCTCATATTCCTGCAGAGGAAACCAAAACGTGTCAGCTCTTCTGTTTGCTGAGCGATGGTTTTAATCTACGGACTCGAGCCTCTCACCTCCCACAGTCCATAAATCTCCTGTTTGAGTTCGTCAGGAACAAGACTTGATAGATGTCTCATCGCTTCCTAAGAGATGTTACATTCAAAATCAAAATCAGCTCAGTTTTCTGTTACAAATTCAGTAGAGTCTAAACAATATGGGATTTTTGGGGCCGATGCTGATACCAATACTGGGGGTAAAAGAAAGCCAATATATCGGGACGTCAAAATTCTGTATTATAGTCTTTAATTAGAAAAAGGTGGACGTGTGTATTGACATGAGCATCTATCTCTGTTTATTTCGCAAAAAAACACCTTCACGATCAGGGTTCCTGCAGGTTTTGGCAAGTCAAATTTGAGACTTTTTAAGACCTTTTTAATGCCACTTTGAATGAAATTTAAGACCAAAAACACATAAATATGGTCGATGGTTTGGGGTCCTGCTGCATTACAACCAAATCATGATGTGTGTCACTTAATGAGACTGATTTGAGTTTACTTTTTGACTGTTTATTGAACATAAAGTTGCAAATACTGACCCATAGTCATACACTGATTAGCCATAATGCAGATAAATTATATCAGCAGCTTGTAAGACAGTTTTCATTCTAAATCTCCTTCTCGAAAGTCCCGCAAAAAAATAATAAAATCAATAAAACATAAACAAATCCTGCCCTGACAAATTTAAGACCTTTGAGTGATTTATTTAAGACCAGAATACAACATTTTAATGAATTTCAGACTTTTTAAGGATGTGTAGGAACCCTGATGATGTTAGAACGCCATATTATAGTCTTATATTACGTAATAGTGGACGTGTGAATTAACAGTAGCATTTATCATTGTCAGAGAGCAGCATCAGCCTGACATAGACACACAGGAGCAGGAACGTCACGATCTCCTCACAGAAAAAAAAAAGTTTATACATCAGCTACATAATGGCCGATGTTGATTAATTGTTGAGGCACTATAATTGACTGATTAATCAGCCCAACCGACTAATTGGGACGATTGGTCGGGCTCTAATATTTCGTATAAGAGTGAAAGTTGTGTTGAATTTAGGAATTAAATAAGTTTTCTTGCCTCTTCTCGCTTGTGTTTCTCCTCTTTGCTGATGTTGTCAGACGGAGCAATGTCTCCAACGATGCACTCAGCCATGTCATGAACCAGAGCCAGCTTTATACACCTACAGTAAAAACAAACAAGGGCATCATAGTTTTGTAGAGGTAAAATGAAATAAAGATGACATGAATGAGTGAGCTGTGGGATCGCCACTTCAATAGTTGCTTTAATGTATTTGATCCTGAGTGAATTCGTACCTGTCCTTGTCCACTGTGGGATCTGTGATGGTCAGAGACATTATCGCCATGCGGTACATGTGATCAGACACACTCTCTGGTTTCTGCACATTCCTGTAAACCCAGCCCGTCCTCGGGACCCTCTGTGGATAAAATAATCACACACCAAACTGCATTAATGTGCAGTCAAAGAAAGACGGAGCAGAAAGAAAACCACAGGATGATGCACTTTTCTGTTTGTTTCCAAATCCTGACTTTAAAGGTAATTATTACTGAAATGAGTATTATTGTCATGGGACACTTTCTGGGAAAGTTCTTTCAACCCAAAGACTCGATAAATATCATTATGAGCTCTGGGAACTGGTGCATTTTGTGGAGAAAATGATTGATTTGTTTGTTGACAGAGGGATCAGACGACCTCTTCTGCCCAGGACAAGATCAAAAATTTCAGATACATAACAGATACATGACATAAAAAGCATAAAAGGCCGGGTGGTCGTCTCTTTATGGCTTTTAGAATATGGTCACCTTAACTCATGTGTAGTCAAGGAAAGATGGAGCAGAAAGAAAACCACAGTATAATGCATTTAGCCCTTTTTTTTATTTTTTAAATACTGACTTTAAAGTTACATTTTGAGATAAAAAGTCAAAATAATAAGACAATTAAGTCAAAATCATGGGGAAAATAAATTACTATAATGAGAAAATAAAGTAAAAATTATAAGGATGAAAAGTCAAAATTTGAGGTAAAGGATCAAAGTGTAAAAGTGCAGTCAAAGTTATGAGAAAAAATTGAGATAAAAGTTAAAATTCTGAAAAAGGGCAACCTTTTTTTTTTAGATTCAAAAGTTGAAATTATAAAACAAGTGGAAAAAAACTATGAGAACAAAAGTCAAATTTTTTTTAATAGTCAAAATTTTGAGTTTAAAAGACAAAACTATGTTGCAAAAAAAAAAAAAAAAAAAAAGTCGAAATTTTGAAATGAAAGGTTTGAACTCTTACTTTAAATTTAAAAAATGACTTGTGGCCTAAAAAATTCACAACAAAGCCACTTTTCATTTTTACATTGTGGACAGGCAAAAATGAAATGGGGTTTTATGCATTATTTATATTTACATTAGAGAACATTTCCCCTCAAACAGAAAAAAATGTTGTTTTAAATAAGTGTTTGATGATCTTTGGGTGCTTTTCAGTTTCTCTTTATTTTTGTTTTTTAGAATTAAGTCACTTTACTATTGAATGAAAACCAGCAGAAACAAATGAACTGAACTGAAGCAGGTTGAGCTGATCAAAAAATGTTCTCAAGGTTGAAGCTTAAAGTGGAAAACTATTCACTTAGAAAGACACCACATCTTAATAAGAAACAAACTTACTTTGAGCTGTCCGATCAGTTTCATGAATTTCAGCATGTTGATTTGTTTCTCCATGGTCGCCGCCATCACTGTCCTCTGACCCGGTTACAAATCTTGGTGCAGTGATAAAATCTGACCACTAGGCGGCAGCAAAAACAAACAAACACAATAAAACCTCTTTTACAAGGTGCTCGTCTTCATCGAAATGAAAAATAAATAGTAAGTGTGTTGTGACAATAATTTCGATGAAGTGTCATTCATTGATTTTTTTTAAATTATTGTTAACTTTATATCAATACAAAAAACAAGGCATGACCCAACATTAAATAAAAACAAACTCCAGGTGAAGCAAATTTGAACACCGATGAAAAATTCCAGCCTCAAGTATCAGTAAATTATAGTAATAGAATAAAATTAAACAGGAAATAAGACTTAGACATAACTTAAAAAGTCAAACATACAACAATCACTCAGGGTTAACTTACAGCAAATAAAAGTTGTTTTCAAGGATTTGTTTCAGAGTTTGAACTACAATTTTCAATATATATAGTTTTTAATGATGACAATAGGATGTTAATAATAATAATAATAATAATAATAATAATAATAATAATAATAATAATAATAATAATAATAATACATTTTATCTGAAAGGGCCTTTCTCAATACCCAAGGACACTTCGCAACAGGACTTACCACAGAAATACACATTACACTACAAAAAATATTTACAACAACCTCGAGAGTTACAAAGATTTACTAGAAAAAAATGCGGGTGTTTAATTTTTTAAATCAGAGTTTTGGAAAGGGGTGTTTCAATGTTTTTCTGAACCCAAGCCAGTGAAACTCATTGAGAAAATTTAGGTTATTGTATTGCAACTTTTTGATTTTTTTAGGTAAGATTTATAAATCTATTCATTCACTTACTTAATTAAATGTGGATTTTGGCATTCTGTAACTCTCCTCTCTTCGGCCTACCACATAAATCCCTCCATAAACTCCAGCTGGTTCAGAACTCTGCCGCCCGTATTATCACCAAAACTCCATCCTCCCACCACATCACCCCCATCCTTCAACAACTCCACTGGCTCCCAATAAAACAAATGATCACCCACAAAATCCTCCTGTACACCTTCAATTCCATCCATAGCCTGGCTCCTCCATACCTGTCTGACCTCCTTCAAGTCAACACCCCCTCTCGCTCCCTCAGATCCTCCTCCTCCCTCCACCTCACTGTACCCCCTGCCCGTCTCAGCCATTGACTGTATATAGAATTATACATTATATATCTCATGATACAGTCTATGGTCTCAGCACTATGGGGAGCAGGGCCTTCAGCCGCTCTGCTCCCCAGCTCTGGAACTCACTGCCCCCTCATCTCCGTCTCTGCCACCCTCCCCATCTTCAAATCAAAACTCATCTGTTTCATAATACCTACTGTTTTTAACTGTTACATATTGTCCCTTATTCTATTGCTTTTATGTTGCTGTTTTAACTCTATTTTGTTTTATGTGTTTTTTTACCCTTTGTAAGGCGACCTTGGGTGTATTGAAAGGCGCTTTGAAATAAAATGCATTATTATTACTATTATTATTATTATTATTATTATTATTATTATCAAGCATAATTTATTTATTGAATTATTTTATGATTTATTTAGCTAAATTCTAATTATTAAATACATTAAATATGCTGTTCACCCTCCAAACCAGTAGGTGGCAGAAATGATTTAATAAGTTGTTGCTAACCGGAAACGAACCCAAAAGTAGAAGAAGAATCACTTCAACCGGAAGTTGAAGAAGCGGGAAACTCGAAAACGTAAACAAACATTTTTTGATCGTGAATTTTCAAACTAAGAAGCTCAAAAATGCTGAATAAGGCTCCAAAACTGAAAAATACCGTCAAAGCAAAGATGAAGAGCAACATAAACGTGAGACAAACATCTGAGGCCATGGTGAGAAAACAGCGTCATTACACCTTTAGTTGTTTTGTTGCTTTATTTATAAAACTTTAACTGAAAAAATCTGCTGATTAATAACCGAGTCAGTTTCTTTCTATTTCTCTCAGATTGAACTTCTGACACTGATGTTTGTGAACAGTTTGGCAGAAGAAGCGAAAACAAAAGCGTTTGAAGAAAAATCTGCGACCATCAGAGCTCAACACCTGAAAGCTGCATCCAAGGTTCATTTTACAACAAAAGTTCAAACATCTCAGCAAAAAGGTTTAAAAGTCAGACAGAAAGAAAATGGAAGGAGATTTTATTTGTCTACTACCATAAAATGTATCTTCCAACCCTTTTTTATATAATCAGAAATCATATAACTACTTAAATCAAACAAACACCAAACGAATGAAATAACCAGCTAAGTTATGTATTCATGTGTCTTTATTTATTGATTTCTTTATTTATTTATTTGGATTTTAGCTGCTTTCAGTGAAGCAACTACTCTTCCTTTGGTCCACAAAAAAACAAAAAACACAAAATATTCAAGTGTCAAGACACAAAACAGAAGTATTTAAAAAAAAAAAAAATTATCACCTCAATACATACATAATTAGGTTTAGAGTTTTTAAAACAAGCATCAGCATTTACGACAGTACACAGTAATAAATTATCATGTTCCCAAAGTAGTGTTGTAATGTGTTTTTCAAAAGTCTCTTAAAACTGTCTGTATTCATCACCTAAAAATCCTAAAGATATACACTTTTATTACACACAATTCTCATCTTTACCTCTTTAACTAGACAAAGTGTCATTAAAATTTCACTGCATAGTTTTAAATGTGTATCTTTAATGATTTAAGCAACACTCCCAAACATCTTCCCTATTATAAGAAGTAATACGGGAAAAAAATCGACACGTTGTTGTACCATTTAGCACTTTTAACCTGCTATTTAGGGGGTCTTTTTGCACCGTGAAACAGATATTTAATCCATGTATTAAATTAAACATTTTTCCAATTCACATTCTATTCTATTAAATTTGACTGCCTCCTGACAAAGGTTTTATTTGACAGTGATACTAAAGCACAAAGAGGGCAACAAAGTTTTGTCCTTTTCTGGTGCCTCCGCTCTTTGAATGGTTAGACATTCACTGATTTTCCCTTTTTCTCGACAGAAAGTGCTGAAAAAAGCGAGGGGCTGAAGACAGCGAAGTGTGTCATCCTCGTTTTGAAGAAAGCCTTTATTGAGGAGCAACTTTTTTTTTTGCCTTTTTCACACCCCGCCCAGTCAAAACATACTTTCTTCCATGCTGTATCTTTTTCTCTGACAGGGGGCAGGGGTCTTAAATCCCTATTATAGAAATATGTTAAGACCTTTATGTTGAACACAATCGCTTCCTAATTTTCACTGTTGTGACTGATGTCTTCTCGCCTTTCTGATTATAAATTCTTTCAATGATGCGAGGATTAGTTGAGACCTGAGTGATTGGAAGAGCTAAGGTAGATTACTACGGCATGCTTTCACTGATGATATCATCTTGTTGTTCCAGATTCTGTTTCATGTTCTTTGACATTCAGCATCTTTGCTTTGCATGGACTTTTATCTTTTTTAATTGTATTATTTTATTATAACTTTATATCCAATACCACACTCTCCACTTCTTCAATACCTGAGCTAAGCTGCTAACTCCATGTTACTTCAAGACTCTTCACTGCAAGACTTCTGATCTTTTTGTGTCCAGACTGTAAAAATGTCACATATTCATTTGCTTTAATATAAGATGTATTAAATTTTTACTAAAATTTGAAGTCTTTTGGGTTACAATTTTTTGAACAACTTGCCCTGGTTGTGTGTTAGTCCAAAAAACCCTGAAGAGTTGACTAAAGGCAAAAATGTAATTTTCCTATAAAAGGCAATTAGTTCGAGAGGATAATGATGTGGACATTTAGGACATTTAGCTTTAAAAAGGGAAGATTGAAAATGACGGACTGGATTCCTGGTTGTTTTTTGACTATACAAATGGTAACATTCAAATGTTGAAAGAAAGATAAGGGCCACTGAAAAAAAGGTCAAATAAATTATTCTTGTATATAATTTCAGAAACCTGAAATTTTATCCAACATTTTTTAGATCAGAACTCAGAATTCTGAGTCAAATTTCTGAAATTTAAGTCAATTGTCTGAGAGTAAAGACAGAATTCTTCATGTAATCCCAGAATTCTGACAGTTTTTTTTTTTCCAGAATAAGGTATCAACAAAAAAGTTTGGACCCCCTTTTTTTTTCTTACTGTGGCCCTAACCCTCTTCTGTACAATTAATTCATTTAGCCACATGTAAACCAGGATAATTTGTGTTTTATTTGAGTTTTATTTAACGAAATAGAATAACAGCAATAACAACAACAATAAGTAATTTTTTTATTGTTACCACTACTATTGTCATTATTACTATATTGTCATTATTACTAAAATGCTTTTCCCTGATTTCATAAAGATTTGGGTTTATCTTGGAGCCTTTGGGTGAAGCCTTCTTGTGCTGGTTTTATAACAGCATTGATCTCAGAAAAACAGTACTGTAGCAGCGATTCCCAACCTGTGGGCCGTTGGTGGGCCGTGAAGGTACTGCAAGTGGGCGGCCAAATCATCTGGAAAACAAAATAAATTTAGTGAAGGGTAATTATCTAAAGATATAAATGGATAAATTATGATACAATTTCACAGAACTGTATTTAAAACAAATGTAACAACAACCCAAGATTTAATAAAAGAATGTAACAAGAACCAAAGTGTAATAACTGGTCAATAATGTGACAGATGCTGAGCTCGAAATGTAATAACTTTTTGCTATTATACATTTTTTTATTACATTTCATGCTTAGCACTTTTGTTACAGTTTCGTCAAGTTATCAATTTTTTTTTTTTACATATTTTTTTAATTGCATTTCAGGTCATTGTTACATTGCGGGTCATGTTACTTTGTTTATATGAATATGTGAACCTATTTTTATTCCTTATAGACTGTTAAAACTCAGTTATATTCCATAGGAAATTAAAGTGTTCACATTTTCTTACACAACAACAGTCCTCTAAGACGGCATGTTAGAGCCCGATAGGTGACTTGACCTGAAACAAAACAATGACCTGAAATGTAATAGAAAAAAGGACAAAAAAAATGTAATAACTCGTCAACATCTGTTATATTATTGACGGTTTCTTACATTTCGGGTTTAATAACCTTTTCTTTTATTACATTTTTGGGTTTTTCTTATGGGTCATTGTTATAAATTAGGTTGTAACAGCCTCCGTATTTATTTAGTGTAATAACTGGTCAATAATGTGACAGATGCTGAGCTCGAAATGTAATAACTTTTTGCTATTATAAATTTTTTATTACATTTAATGCTTAGCACTTTTGTTACAGTTTCGTCATGTTATCAATTTTTTTTTTTTTTTTTACATATTTTTTTATTTGCATTTCAGGTCATTGTTACATTGCGGGTCATGTTACTTTGTTTGTATGAATATCTGAACCTATTTTTATTCCTTATAGACTGTTTAACCACTACTATTGTCATTATTACTAAAATAATAAAGACTTAAGATAGTTATTAGAAATTAGCAATTTAGAAAAAAATATAAAAACTTGCACTATTTACAAAGAATAATAGGACACAATCTCAAAAAGAAAAGAACATTGAAAAATGAAATTAATTTTTCTCTATCTGGGAGAACTGTATGAGGTCATAGTATATGGGACCATGTAGTTGTTCCTCTTGGGTGTAAGTCCTCTGGGTGACTGGAATTTAGGATCTTTATGTTTGTATCTTTTGGAAGACCACGTTCTATTTGTTCTATTATTCTTAACCTTTTTTTTTAATGGTAAATTTGGCAGATATATTCTTTTTCTTTTCTTTTTTTCCTATTTCCATATTACTGGCACTATTATTATTATTAATATTACTATTATTATTACTACTATTATTCTTATTGTTATCATTACTGTTATTAATATAAATTATTATATAAATCTATTATTCTTGCTAATATTGTTATTATAATTATTATCATTATTATTACTCCTATTGCTGCTTTTGTTTTGTTTTGTTTTGTACTTCGACTATTATTGATTTATGTATTTAACAATATGTGTATCGATTTTATANCAAAAAAATTAAAAAAAAAAAAGTTTGGGGGAAAAAAAAAAAAAAAGAAAAATGAAACTAAAGTAATTTGAAAATAAAACCTAGAATATGACTTATAAATCTAATATTAGCCTCTAATAATCTATTAACTCATTACGGTCTGTGATTAGTACCAGTAATTCTTATTTCGTGGGAGCAGAAGGTGATAATAAAGTGTTAAACCATAATAATCAGATTTATAAAACATGTGGATTTTTCTCCTGAAGCGTCAGATCGATGAAAAAACTCCGGAACCATGTTTGACTGTTAACAGTTCCTCTACTTACCTTCACAACCAGGAATAAATGCTGCTTTATATTTATACACATCTACGCTTCTCCTGAGGACACGTGCGGTGACACCTCTGTGTTCAGGTGAGTTTGTTTGTATTTACCTGTGAGAGACGGAAACTGAGCAGTGACAGCTAACAGGTTAGCCACATATGCTAAAGCAGCTTCAAGTTGACGTAACGTTAAACAGGTGAATTTCAGCTTCATAGCAGCTTATTAGTTTCTTTTTAGACTCATTTGGAGTTTCTTACATTTAGAAATTAACTGACTGTTTCCTGTTTTTGCTGCTGTGGATGTAAACTTAGATAAATAAGAGTTAGCTCCTGTTAGCTTAGCATTTGGCCTAATGTCGTTTCACTAACTTTACAATTCACGGTGCGAGAAAATGCGTCATAAAACAGAGATATCTTTATTGTAATATCATTTAGCAGGTTTATATGTAGACAAACAGTAATATTATGGTCTGTATTTAAGAGGGCGTTCCTTAAACTGTCAACACAGCAGCTCATATCAAATAGAAACCACAACAAACTGCGTGTTTGCATTTTCTAAATTTAAATGTACAAGTTTCAGCTCTTTAAGACTTTATGTGGGTCAATGACGTGACGTCCCTTTCTTTGTGTCCGAGTGCAATATTTCCTTCCATCATGAATTGAGTATTTCATCACATTTATTTCTTTATTCTATGAAACCTGTGTTATTTGAACACATCTTTAAACCATTAAAATATAACATGTTTTTTTGTGTTTTGGTTCCTCAAACCCCCAGAATGTCAGGTGGTGCAACCGTCCTGACAAGTATCCACAGTAATTAAACTCTAAAAATTGAATGTCAGTTATTGTAAATGGAAATTAAAAACACAGTGGCATTACTTTATGCTCGAACCTTTTTAAATAAAACATTCTTTGCAAATAAAAAGAATTTTAAAGCTGTAAAGAAATTTAAAAAACTTTTGTCCCGTAATTTTCACCTTGTCAAATGTCAGGGTGGTGCAACCGTAACATTAGACTTTTATTTTAAAGTGAAGAGAATAAAACAGGAAACAAGAAACAGCATCAGCCAGAGGAGCCCAAATGACATTTGTGACCAAGTGGAAAAGTTTGTAGATTTCTCTGAAATACTGATAAAAAAGGTTTTTTCACTTCATTGGTGACTGGAACAATTTCCATGTCAGGTGGTACAACCAATGTAATAATGTGAAATGTTATTTTAACATCGAATTATTTATCTTATTCACAAATAAAAGAAATGAAACACACAAAATGAAAATGTATGAGTAACTACAGAAACTTGAGAGATACTTGCCAATAATTTCACACAGAAAAAATAACAGAAACATATAAATATATTTTCATATATTTGGTTGAGCCACCTGACATTTTTAGGTGCTCAAATTAAAAATACAAAAAATTATGAACCTAAAATCTTTGAAATGTTGGTCATCTACTGAAATCTGTTAGAAAACATAATTATTCACTCAGAAATATGTTTTGACCCATTTTCAAAGAACTTTTTAAAAATAAGTTTTTAGACCCTCTTTTTGTCATTGACCCATGAGTGTTTTTCTACCTTCAGGACGGTAAAAGAGCTGGGAAATTAATCACAAATTATATTAAATCATAATATGACCTGCTGCAATATTCTAATCTCAAACAGTGCTGTATTTCTTTAACACCAAATGTGTCAGAATATCATATACATTTTTTGCACTTGATGTTTTATGATCTGCAAAAGTTACTCAAACCTGGTCAATTTTTAAAATGGTGAAAAGTTTGCAAAACAGCAATAAAGGTTAGTTCATGATGGCAAAAATGGTCAGAAAGCAGCATAAATTGGTAGAAATTGGCAGAATTTGGGAGAAAATTTAGGTAGTTGTCAATAAGTAGCAAAAAATTAGTGGAAATGTGTTACTCAACCCTGTTTAGCTAAAGAGGCAAACTTGCTTAAATGGTTATAAGTGACAAATGACAAGAAGTAGCTATAAAAGTTAGTTCAAGATGGCAAAAATGGCCAAGGTGAAGTAAAAATTGGTGGAAGTGGGCAAATATTTGGAGAAAATTTAGAAAATAGTCATAAAGCAGTAAAAATAAATTGGTGGAAATATGTTCACCAACCCTGCTCAACTTAAAGGCCACATCGTTGAAGGGGTTAAAAGTGGCAAAACAGCAAGAAGTAGCAATAAGTTAGTTCAAGATGGCAAAAATAGTCCAAAAAAGCAGTAAAAATGATTGGAAATGGGCAAATATTGGGATAAAACTTAGAAATTAGTTAGGAAGTATCAAAAATTAGTTAGTCAGGATTAGAAAAACAAAAAAAAACAAAAAACGACCAAAATTGGCAAAAAACAGTCATGACAAGTAAAAATGCAAATGCAAATTGTTCAGGCCCGATGTGGGTTCGCCTGGAATTCAGATGGAGTTGCCTGAAATGTCCAGTAATAGATTAAAAAAATGACCGAACTCGTAAGACCATGCTGTAAATTAGTGGGATAGTCAGGAAAAGTTACAACTCAGGGCTACAGCAGAAGAAAAGGTGAAAAAGCAGGAGACTCACACCCAAATCTGGAGTCCTGGTAGCCTATCAGCACTCTAAATTGGAAAGTCTGTTTAAAATAGTGAGTTTATGTATAAGACAGGTTGGCCAGGTTTGTTTCAGCTATCAAAAATATTTTTTCACTCCTCGTTTTTGTTTTTTGCCTTAGTTTTCTTGAACTATACTAACCTTAATACTGTGTGTTTCTCTGTAGAATGGCTGGCCTAAGAGAAGTGGACTGCTCAGTTGATGGCCTTGCTCCAGCCAAGATGATGGAAGAGGTTGGAGACACTTGTGCTGCAGACCCCCCCAGTCCCCCCCCCAGCCCTGAGTGTGCTATCTGCCTGCAGAGCTGTGTTCACCCCGTACGTCTCCCCTGCTGCCACGTCTTCTGTTTCCTCTGCGTCAAAGGAGCCTCCTGGCACAGTAAGCGTTGCGCACTATGCCGGCAAGAAATCCCAGAGGATTTCCTGGAGCGGCCTGTCCTCCTCTCACCTGAAGAACTGAAAGCAGCAGCTGCGGGGGTGAGCAGAGGAGTGGGGACGGGTGGTGGACCTCATGGAGACTTTGCGTGGTACTATGAGGGGCGTAACGGCTGGTGGCAGTATGATGAGAGGACCAGCCGTGAGCTGGAGGAGGCTTTCTCAAAGGGGAAGAAGAGCACGGAAATGCTCATCGCGGGGTTTCTCTACGTGGCCGACCTGGAAAACATGGTGCAATATCGGCGCAATGAGCATGGACGCAGGCGCAAAATTAAACGAGATGTCTTAGACATCCCAAAAAAAGGAGTTGCTGGACTCAGATTAGACCCTGAACCCACTCCTAACCCTGCTTTACCTGTGACCACCTCTGTTACAACAGAACGTGTCAGCTCAGCCG
>RPOG01006203.1:0-19607 GCA_008086565.1 Thalassoma bifasciatum | reverse complement strand
TTAAAGAGGGGGGTCCATCTGTTTCTCCCCACGCTGATGTGACTTCTAAAAACAGGACGAGGTGAGATGCTGAGAGCAGGATGGAGATAAAAATGTGTAAGGAGAAAAGATGAGGAGCAGAGGGGATGAGAGGGAGCAGCGAGGAGTGGGAGTACAGAGGAGAGGAGAGCAGGACTTGGCTCGGTTTGAAGCGTTGGTTGTCTGTATCGAGGTGTTTTTTCTTTTTCTTTCTCCAGAGACAATGACCGAGCTCAGCGTGGGTGTGTTTGTTCTAGATATTCTCAACCTTTTTTTTCTCTTTTCCTATTATTATTTATTTTTCATCCATTTAAAGTGTTATGACTAAAACATTGCCCACGACATCATGTCACTTCCTAACAGCAGCATCAGCCTATTTGTAGCTGCAAAAGAAGAGTGACACCATTGAAAGCAGGGATGGAGTTGTGAGTGAAAAGCAGAGATGAAGCTCTTGTTTTTG
Organism: Thalassoma bifasciatum; assembly: GCA_008086565.1. NCBI lineage: Eukaryota > Metazoa > Chordata > Actinopteri > Labriformes > Labridae > Thalassoma > Thalassoma bifasciatum. The sequence goes on along the minus strand of RPOG01006203.1, from coordinate 19,129 downwards.
TTGTCATGTGGGAACATTTTAAGACTGAAAACTTCAATAATACATAAGAAAACTTCCACATTACATGTCCCCGCTTTATTGTGCTTTTTCCTCAGGAGCTAATGGTGATTAATTAAGAACAGGCGTGGTTTTCATACAGACCCAATGAGCGGAAAGCATAAAAATACGCGTTACATCATGTCCCTGCACATAATTACGCATGGATGACTTATTAAAAATCAACATTATTATCGCTTTAAAATGAAACCATTACTAAAAAATCATGATATCTGACTCTGAATCTCATTTTCCCCCCAGTGAATTCCGGTTTGAGTCTGTGCATTTGACTTAATTGCGGAACAACCTGTTAATCCTCCAAAGTGGAGACGCGCCATCGCGGTTAAAAGCGTTTTTCATGAACATTTTAAAACAGTTTAAAATGTCTTTTCGTGTCTGTTTCATGACATTTCTCCCCTCCCTGTGTCCTGCTCTTACCTGTGAGTGTGGATGGTGGTCGAACATGTCCATTTGGATCTCCTGGGTTGAGGTCGAAGGCGTCCTGGACATACTACTTTTCTGTACCATTGATTTAACTTTTTCTTCTCTATTTTCAGCTCCGTGTGTTTATGTCGTCTGACTCATCTTCTTCTTCTCTTTCAGCTTTTTTCTCTCTCAGGGTGAAGCCACTGGTGGGTCTGTGCTGGCGGATAATATAATGGCAACAGCTGCCTCCCTCAGCCTATAGCGTTAGAGCCAGGACTCACACTTCAATCAAGGTGGCGGCATGACGTAACANACCCTCAGTGTCACAGTCTCATATCCACAGAGACTAAAACCAGTAAAGGATCCAGATCTGTGAACCCGCTTTGATCACTGACCTCATGATGAACCAGCAGCAGGTGGCAGAGTGTTTCGGGTCGGGGGGGGGGGACCTTGGATACTAAAACATGTCAGGAATTAGAGATATTTTAACTGCAGGGGGGGCTTTGGTGAGCTCAGGGGTCTGAGGCAGAAATACAGTGGAGAACTATTCCAGTAAAGACAGATCCACTGGGATTTTATTCACACTAAGAAACTATCAAAACATCTGATAAATGTTAGATAAAATCATGAAAACAGCTGGAAACACACAAAAAAAAAAAAAAATCAAAACAGAAAACTATGTAAAAATCATTGGAATCACAATTCATTTTTTTTGCCTGTAAACATTAGTTTTGGCCATTTGTTATTCTTTTGTGTTTATAGTTGTGGATAATTTTTTATATGTAAAATTATTATTATTATTTCCTCCTTTATGCTTTACTATTACCTTGTTCTAAAAAACACAGTTTACCAAAACAAATTCCTTGTATGTTCAAGCAAACCTGGTGATAAAAGTTGATTCTGATTCTGAATCAACTTTAATCGCCAGTTATGCTTGAACATACAAGGAATTTGTTTTGGTAAACTGTGTTTTTTAGTACAAGGGTCAATGACAAAAAGAGGGTCTAAAAATGTATTTTTAAAAAGTTCTTTGAAATGGATAAAAAACATATTTCTGAGAGAAGAATTATGTTTTCTAACAGATTTCAGTAAATGACCAACATTTCAAAGATTTTAGGTTCATTATTTTTTAGTGTTTTTAATTTGAGCACCCAAAAATGTCAGGTGGTACAACCAAATATATGAAAATATATTTATATGTTCCTGTTATTTTTTCTGTGTGAAATTATTGGCAAGTATCTCTCAAGTGTCTGTAGTGACTCATACATTTTCATTTTGTGTGTTTCATTTCTTTTATTTGTGAATAAGATAAATAATTTGATGTTAAAATAACATTTCACATTATTACATTGGTTGTACCACCTGACATGGAAATTGTTCCAGTCACCAATGAAGTGAAAAAACCTTTTTTATCAGTATTTCAGAGAAATCTACAAACTTTTCCACTTGCTCACAAATGTCATTTGGGCTCCTCTGGCTGATGCAGTTTCCTGTTTCCTGTTTTATTCTCTTCACTTTAAAATAAAAGTCTAATGTTACGGTTGCACCACCCTGACATTTGACAAGGTGAAAATTACGAGACAAAAGTTTTTTAAATTTCTCAACAGCTTTAAAATTCTTTTCATTTGCAAAGAATGTTTTATTTAAAAAGGTTCAAGCATAAAATAATGCCACTGTATTTTTAATTTCCATTTACAATAACTGACATTCAATTTTTAGAGTTTAATTACTGTGGATACTTGTCAGGACGGTTGCACCACCTGACATTTTGGGGGTTTGAGGAACCAAAACACAAAAAAACATGTTATATTTTAATAGTTTAAAGATGTGTTCAAATAACACAGGTTTCATAGAATAAAGAAATACATGTGATGAAATACTCAATTCATGATGGAAGGAAATATTGCACTCGGACACAAAAAAAGGGACGTCATGTCATTGACCCATATCAACATAAACAATCAATTAAAGCATAAAACACACAGTTATTCCCACACCTCCACTTCATCCCTGTATCCCATCAAAATACATTCTTTTTATTCTAATTAGCTTGTTTTTTAAATCAGGTTAAGGTTTGACTATAATAAAGTGATATACTAAAGTATTCAACCTTCTGATTGTTTTTTATTATGTTTCAAAACAGTCACGACCACTCAATTTAACACTGTTTATGTTTTGATAAAAGCTGAAAATATCTTAAAACTCCACTAAATGTCAGTAGGTTAAATCAAAATTGTCTCCACCAGTTTAATAACTGAGACTAAGCAGACAGAAACTCTGAAACATCAGACACTGTTCAGTTCTGTCGAGGGCCAGATGATAATTTTCTGTGGGTTTTTATCACGATGAGCCACCAAAATAGATCATCACATTAGTCATTTCATCTGATAATAATTACTACTGTTGCTTTGAGTTTTCTCCTGCTGCATTGTATTAATAATGTTGGTTTAAAACACAGTCTGGATGAGTCATGATCATTAAAAGCGGAAACTACTTAACTGTGAATATATCAGGTTAATATGGGTACAGTGCAGACCTGGGCTTTTAATAGACGTATAGAAAATGACTAACACCCTCAGGAAATGAGTGAAGGAGCGCTTGATCTCTCACTGTTTCATGAATTTTCCAAATGAATCAAGAGGACATAAACGCTGAGGTCAAATGGACTCAGTTTGTACCAGAATAAACAAAATTCAGCCTTGGAAGACGATGACAAACAATGATGAACAATGATCGTCGTTGACACTGTTGCATGAAAAACACCCACAGGTGCAAACTTCCATTGAGGAGGTTGCCTGAGTGGGATGGAGGAAGCCACGATGTCGATTCTCTCTTTAAAATCAGAAAAAAAAACACAAAAAAAAACTCCACAACAGCTCAGTTTCTTCCTCGCTGCAAAACAACTCATGAGCATCAGGGGAACGAAGAGTTTCCTGTGGTAACAGAGTTAACTTTAGACTTCACTGCTTTTTCTCTGCAGCTAAAGGAGAAAGTGGAATAAACAGAAAAAAAAATATGCTTTTATATTTCATTAATTCATCTCCGTTCACATTCGGCTGCTTGTTTCTAACTTTGAGAGTTCAGCAGAAACACCTCAGGGAGAGTTTGCTCCACAGACCTTCATTAATTGATACTGTGAAGAATTATGTTTTCTAACAGATTTCAGTAGTTGATCAACATTTCAAAGTTTTTAGGTTCATTATTTTTTAGTAGTTTTAATTTGAGCACCCAAAAATGTCAGGTGGTGCAACCAAATATATGAAAATATATTTCTATGTTCCTGTTATTTTTTCTGTGTGACATTATTGGCAAGTATCTCTCAAGTGTCTGTAGTGACTCATACATTTTCATTTTGTGTGTTTCATTTCTTTTATTTGTGAATAAGATAAATAATTTGATGTTAAAATAACATTTCACATTATTACATTGGTTGTACCACCTGACATGGAAATTGTTCCAGTCACCAATGAAGTGAAAAAACCTTTTTTATCAGTATTTCAGAGAAATCTACAAACTTTTCCACTTGGTCACAAATGTCATTTGGGCTCCTCTGGCTGATGCAGTTTCCTGTTTCCTGTTTTATTCTCTTCACTTTAAAATAAAAGTCTAATGTTACGGTTGCACCACCCTGACATTTGACAAGGTGAAAATTACAGGACAAAAGTTTTTTAAATTTCTCAACAGCTTTAAAATTCTTTTTATTTGCAAAGAATGTTTTATCTAAAAAGGTTCAAGCATAAAATAATGCCACTGTATTTTTAATTTCCATTTACAATAACTGATATTCAATTTTTAGAGTTTAATTACTGTGGATACTTCATTAATCGATACATTTTAGTATGAATAATGAGTTTGGCCCCTGATGATGCTAATCAGCTGCTGCATTGCAAATGAGTAAAATTCTGTTGAGGAGGGACTATTTTCTGTCCCTGCACAGCAAAAAATCTCATTGCACCAAGAGACTGTTTGCACTCATAACTCTGAGGTGACACCAAAGTTTTCTTCTCATACTGATTTTATATTCAAGTCAAGGACATTATTACTTTGAGGTTTCATTTAAACATTGAGATCAGCAACTCATTATGCCTTATGCTTTAAAAAAGTCTAGTTTTTCTTTATTTGAGCCACATTCAACACATATAAATGTCTTAAAAATCTGCCAATGGGTGAAGGAAAAGTTTCTTGAAATCAGAAAAATGTCTTAACCTCCCAAGACGTCCACATATGACATCACATTTCTGCCTCTAACACTTATGAAACTTCATTTTTCAAAACTTAAACCTATGAGTCACATGAAGAGACACTTCCAATGTCATTTTTAAGTGATATCACAACTTTACACCCATTTCAGTGAGAAAAAAGTGAAGTTATGAACAATAACACGTGTAACTAAAGACTAGTCGCTAACTAATGACACTAAAAACACAACTTTTTGTACAGAGACCAAATTTATTTTTCACACTAATCAGGTCTTACTGAACCTAAATAGCAAGGCAAAATAAAAAAATGCATACCAGAAAAACACTCTTGTCTTACAGGGAACAAGATACAAGATATAAGAAACCCATTGGCAATTCAGACCCCATTTTTGTCTTTTAATAACTTGAAAAAAGACATTTTCCTGGACTTATCACTAGAATGTGGCTCATATCAAGAATAATAAGACAAATATTACTACAAATAAACCATAATAACTTGCTTAGATTTCAGTTTTTGCAGTGTAGAGTCCATTTAACCAAATCTAAATTGTCTAAAATTTTCTTAGTGTTCCAGACTAATGTAAAAGATGTCGTGCTTCTTCATGCAATTTGAGTCACATGTTTTTTTTCTGTCCTAAACAACATCAATTTTTACTTTTTTTTTAACCACATTGTGAAAAGTTCGAGGAATTTAGGTTAAAATGTACAATTTTATTGCAATATTTGGAATTTCACCTATTTGATAACTTTTCTATGCAGTGCATTATATTCGATTATCTTGATCCATGAATTTAATTGTGTTTTTTTCATAATTTTCTTTGAGTGCAGAAACAATGTTAAATATATTTTTTAAAATCTCTAAAAAAATCTTGGATATCACCTCACTTTCACTTGTCATCATACATTTGAGATGTCTGTACAGTTGTTTTATATAAATAGTGATATTTTTATATTTTATTCTAAATTTCTAAGTTCTAATCTTAAGTCTGTTATCATCATTCCATTGTATTTCATTATTACATTTTTGCACTTTGATTGTTGTGAGCCGCTGTGACAGGGTCAATAAAGAATACTGTATTCTATTGTATTCTATTTTGTTAAAAGAACAGAGAGAGAGCATGGTATATTTTGAATTTATATAATTTTATTTCTTCTGATTGTGTCTCCAAACAAAAAGCATTGAAAAAAGAATTGGAGAAGAAATACAAATGTGGATGTAAACATACTTGTTCTGTAACAGATAAGGTGATTGTCAGAGCACTGAGTTGTGATATAAGAGTATCAAATGTTCCGCAAAGTGCATTGCAGGACTACAAAAGGTACCCGAGTTGAAAACCATCCAGTGTCATTGAGGTTGAAACTGTTTTGTTCATTTATTTTAAGCTCACACTTGTGCAGAGAGAGCGGTTGAAGCGGTGGTAGGAGGTGATCCGGTACTTTGCCTGGGGACGATGATGATGATGATTTCAGCTGGTATTCTGGGTTACCTGAGGTGAAAAAGTCACATAAGAGCCCCTTATGCGCCCACACTCTGAGCGTGTGCTGTTGGCATGGCGATGGAGCTGCTGCTGCTGCTGCTGAAGAGACAGAGATGCAGCAATTAAGATTTGAAACGTTAATAAGTAGGCAGTCAGATGTTAATACACCATTAATTTGCAAGTGTCTTCAGAAATAGGACTTCGCAAATCAACTCAGTGTCATTTCTTTCCTGCAAAGAAACCACTTACAGGCTTTTAATGGAAATTTTCTAATTGACTGATTTATACNAAAAAAAAAAAAAAAGACTATAAAATTTTTGACCATTTGATCAATATACGTTAACTATCGTCTCAAAATTTGTACTATTTTTCGGAGAGCTTTGACAATATTATCATAATATTTGACTTTTTAATCTCAATAACCAATATTTATACCACTAATAATATTAAAAATCTCATACATTTTAATGTTTTAACCAGGTGTTACCGTTTCTTGTCTCTTTACCGCCATCAAGTGTTAAAACTGGACTACTACACCCATAATGCACCGCAAAACACCAGACAATACCATTATCTCCTCAGGGAAGTCATACGGTGATAACTTAAAACGTAACTCAATATTTCCTCTTAAAGTGGTGATGAAATTTCTTTAAAACGTATTAATACATATTCTTGAATGTTTTAAGTGAAAAAAGGATCCGTTGTAGAATGAAATAAGATGTTTCTGTGCGGTGTTGAGAAATGGTTTCTCCCCTAAAATGGTTTGTTCCGTCTCTTCTCTGAAATCTTCCTTTTCCTGTTGAAGTCGCGGCCATGAGGTACGAGCACCGCTGAGACACAGCTAAAAACGTTATTTTAATGTCAAAAATACACATTCATGTACCCCATATTGATAAATAATGAAGATAAACTGACAGGTTTAGGGAGACGAGAAGTTTAAACACCATTTTTGAGCATAAAACTCATTTTTAACGTGTAAACGTGTAACACGTTGTAGCAGACGGAGGCCATGTTGTTAGCTTCATGTTAGCGGCGCAGCTAAAAGTCATAATAATTTATTAAATCCTCTGACATGTGGGTTTAAATATAGCTGGAATAAAGTTAAAATAATAACTTGTGTGTCTTGTGTGTGTCAGCATGCTCAGGCTCCAGAAGAGGTTGGCCTCCAGCGTCCTGCGCTGCGGGAAGAAGAAAGTCTGGTTGGATCCAAATGAGACCAATGAAATCGCAAACGCCAACTCTCGTAAGTTCAGCAACAAGTGAACACATGGTGGTTTAATTAAGCCTTTTTTTGTTGTTTAATGTTTCTTTGATTAACTGACAGCATACTCAGCCTGTCACATATAAGACAAAGTTGCAGTATCTCCAGGGGTGAAAGTAGAGTTAAATTCTTGCTGGTACTGAACCCTCAAGTCCATTTCTGTCAGTTAAACAAAGAATGAAAATTTTGCTTTTTTTGCCCTTATAGTCTGTAAATTTTGAGATAAAAAGTCAAAATTGTTTCTTAAAAAGACAATATTTGAGATGGAATATCAGATTTTTTAGTTAAAAAGCTGAGATTAAGAGGAAAGAAAGTCAAAATTCCAGGGGAGAAAGTTGAACATTTGAGACAGGATCAAAATCTGAGATAGAGTGTAACATTTTTTAGATAGAATATCAGAACTTTGAGAGGAAAAGTTGAAATCATGAGGGAGAGAATTAAAATTTTTAGATAAAAAGTGAAAAATTGGAGACAATATATCAAAATTTGAGATAAAAAGCCAAAACAATGAATGTAAAAGTCTAAATTTGAGATAAGATACCAGAATTTTTAAACAAAAAAGTCGAAAGCATCCCATCTTCCTGGTGCTGAGTACCACCACTGGGTCTTTTAGTGGTACTCAGCACTGGACAGTACCGGCTTACTTTCACCCCTGAGTACCTCCAAATTACACTGTACAATCATCAACTTTGGATAATGAAGTTGTTTCTTAAAGTCTGTGGATCTTCTGTTACAACCCTGCGAACATTAAGCTGGATGTCTGTTAATCCAACAATTTTCTTAACTTCTGAAAGCTCTAGAAGTGTTTTTTTTGGCTCTGAATAACCAATGCAAGGTTTTAAATGAAAGAATCTTTTAATCTCATGTTTTGTTTGCAAAGTGACTGCATGCATTTCACTCCTTACTTTGAACAATTTTCAGCTCATCTTTGCAGAGAAAAATTTGGGATTAATGGGGTTTAGGGTTAAAAATTATTGTGCATTCAATCCCCACATTTTAATTCACGAGAAGATTAATAGAAATACCCTTTATGTTCAAGACAAATGCTGTGATCTCTCAGAAATTTGTAGCAACAAACCATACAACCATAAGATTGACACCAGCTCATTGTGGATTAAGTCTGTTTTTGTTGGGTAACAACGAGAATGATAAGAGTTTATCAATACCAATTATGGCTGAACAATATGGAAAAAACTTAATATCTCAATATTAATGCCAGATACCAAGATATTGATATGATACAGATTGACTTGGGGTTTAGGGAAAACAAAGTATTTTTCAGTAAAAGAAATCGTCTGAGCTCTACATGCAGGGTGAGCTGGGAAAATCTATATTATTGATATCTTTGATATTGGGATATTAATATCTTGAATTTTCACATTTAGATACCAGTAAGATAAGAATAATTTTCAGCCCTGATACCAATACAGTATCAAGATGATTCTTTATCGATCTTTATCCCCTTATCAATTCCTCCTGGGATTTTTTTGTGCATAAAATGCAGCTTTACAGGTTTTGTCAACAATTGTTTGAGGTTTAAGTAAATAAATATGGAAGTCATTGGATCTTAGATCTCTGAACATGTATCAGTCAGACAAACTCAATGGTTCTTGTTTAAAAAGAGAAGTATATTTGCTTTCTCATGAAGGATCCTTGATAAGGAAAATGTTATGTTATATAGTTATTGATATTGATGATTTCATATCGGTTTTTAACAGGACCCAGTGCTTTGATACCCATCCCTGATCCTTATATTGAAAAGTTGAATAGAAATTCCTTTTCTGATGAAGGCAAATGTTGTTGTCTCTCATAAATTTTCATCCATAAACAAAAAGAATGAAAACAGCTGATTGTTAGTTAAGTCAATTCTTGGTGGTTATCATGTAGTAATAATACTAGGAGGTGCCAAAGTTCTTTTTATTAGTCCAAAAACTATTTTTCCTGGCCACGCTTCAAGGTTGTGTTGTTGTCTGGTGTCAGTTAGAAATCATGATTAGATAATTTTGTCACATTGTTCAGCTCTGGTGTAAATGAAGTGATGCTTCCCTCACGACTCACCTGTTTCCTTCTGTTTCCTTCTGTTTCCAGGCCAGCAGGTCCGTAAACTGGTGAAGGATGGTCTCATCATCCGCAAACCCGTTACAGTCCACTCCCGTGCCCGCTGCCGCAAGAACACGCTGGCACGCCGCAAGGGGAGACACATGGGAGTCGGTACGTTAAACCGTGACGTTCACTCAGTCCTGTTTAAAGTGGTTATTCGTCTCTTTGGATGGAGGTTATGCACGTCAAATCTAACAGATGTACCCTTTTATTTCTTTCACAGGTAAGAGAAAGGGTACAGCCAATGCCCGTATGCCAGAGAAGCTGATCTGGATGCGTCGCATGAGAATCCTGCGTCGTCTTCTGCGTCGCTACAGGGAGGCCAAGAAGATTGACAGGCACATGTAGGTTTAGGATGAAGCTGCTGAATGTGTTCACTTCAACTCTCCATTTTTGTTGTTGCCTTTGTTTGTGATTTGATAATTTTATTTTAACACCTCTCCCCCCCTCTCTCCGTCCCTCAGGTACCACAGCCTCTACCTGAGGGCCAAGGGTAACGTGTTCAAGAATAAGCGCGTCCTGATGGAGCACATTCACAAGCTGAAGGCAGACAAGGCTCGCAAGAAGCTCCTGGCGTAAGTTTGAAACCAAAGCTCAAGTTTCGTTCACTTAAGATTTAGGGAAGTGCAGTAACGGCTCTATTCTTTATATAAACTCTTATAATTTATCCACTGAACCATTTTGTATTTCTATAATAATATAAGATAGTTTTTTAAGAGGTTTAAAGCAGATATGTGAAAGGAGTTAAGTGTTGCTTCAGTGAAGAATATAAAACAACCTGCTTTCATAACCAAACGTCTGAAAACTGAAGATGAAGACACATAAAACGCAATCTGTCCTGTTGCAATATTCTAATCAGACAGTGCAATGTCTATAACCTGAAATGTGTCAAAATATCAGACAGTTTTTGCAGCAGATGTTTTCTGCTCTACACCAGAGTTACTCAACCAAAGAGACAAATTGTTAAAAAAACGACCTTTATAAGAGAAACTATACAAGTGGGAAAAAGAGGCAAAAAACAGCAAAGAGTAGAAATAAAACTCAGTTTAAGGTGGTAAAAACTGCCAAAAAAGCAACAAAAAATGGCATTTAAGTTGGGTTAAAACCTGGAAATACTCAAAAAGTAGCAAAAAATTGGTCAAAGGTGGCAAAAAAAGAGTGAAAAGTGAATAAAATTGCCAAAAAGCAACAAAAAATGGGTAGTAAACCTGGAAATACTCTATAGGTGGCAAAAATTGTGCCAAAAGTGGCAAAAAAAAAAAAAAAGTGACCACAATGATCAAAAAGTAACAAGAAAATTAGGATTGAACATGGAAAATAGTGAGGAGGTATAAAAAATTGTTCCAAAGTGGCAGAAAACAGTGAAAGGAGCCTTAAATGGCCAGAAACAACAAAATTTAACCAGGAATTTTTGGAGGAACCTTAAAAAAATTCAGAATGTAGCAGAAAATTGTGAAAAAAGTGACCATATACAGAGAAAAAGGGTAAAAAAAAAATTGGCTTGAGTCAACAAACATGGCAAGAAATTTAGGATTACGCTCGTAAAATGGTCAGTTTGTTGCAGAAAATGGTCTCAAAGTGGCAAAAAAAGAGTGAAAAGTGTCAAAAATGTGTAAAAATCAGTCCCAGTTGTAGCTGTAGTGGTTTGTTGTTTCTATGCTGTAATTAATGTAACTGTTCATGTCTTTATATATGAAATAATGATTGTTATTAGATTATTTTTACCAATCGTTCACCTCTCTCACTTTTCTCCTCGTTTGTCCCACAGTGACCAGGCCGAGGCTCGTCGTTCCAAGACGAAGGAGGCTCGTAAACGCAGAGAGGAGCGTCTCCTGGCCAAGAAGGAGGAGATCATCAAGAACTTGTCCAAGGAGGAGGAGACCAAGAAGTAATCTGCTCCTGTCGTTCCTGCCTGACTGCCAACTGTCAAGTGCTGACAATAAAAGTGTATATAAAGACAAACTGGGTCTCCTGTACTTTCTTCACTCACAGAAAAAAAAAACAGATTATGAAAGAGATGTAGAGCAGTAGAAATGTGATGTTTTTGGATGAAAAAAGAAACTTTCACACCCTGATACTTGAGGAACAGAGTGATATTCTGTGTCCTTCTAATCACACATCTTCATAGTTACATAAATATACTCTAAGTTTTTCCCAGAGTCTTCTCTACAGATGATTAGCACTCAAACATTTAGGGTAAAGCAAAAATATTTTGGCTCTATAAAACATTTTTGTTTGTCTCAAAGTCTCGACCTCAGTGTGATTTGAGGACAGTTCTCGTTGCTTTATTTCCTGCCCTGTAAAGAAATTAAATCCTTCTATCAGATACTGTGGGGACTTCATGTGACTCACATACAGTCTGGTTTGAACTGAGGGAACATAATGTCTGTTAAAATCTAATAATCTTGATTGAAATATTAAATTAGTAGAATATTTTGAGATGAAACAAACTCTTATGATGGGGGTTTGCTGCCATCTAGTGGTTTTAGATGATATGAGGGATGAAAATCCCAAAGAAAGGGAATCAGAAAAGTGTTTTTGGTTCAAGTTCCCAGTGAATAAAGTATATCAGAGAGAAGAAACAGGTTTTTTTTCTGCTAAAAACTGTATATGTGATTATTTTGTCTTAATGTTGGACACTAGAGCTGAACTGTGACAGAAAAGGAAGTCAGAGCAAAAGAAAATTAAACAGAGAGAGAGTGCATGGGTTTAATTTGTCCTGGTGAAATGAGGTCACAAAGTTTGCTTGTTGTCAAGTGTCAAACGATAAATAAAAACATTATCCATTTGCTTTGCCTCATGGGTAAAGTTGTCATCTACTTTCCATTTTGGAAGCCAATTTCTGAAACTTGAAGAAATAATATGAATTGACTTTGATGAGGGTTTTTCATTTTTTCTACGATATTAAGTGATAATTTTGAAATACAAAAGTCCAAATTTTAAGAGAAAACAGCACAAATTAGGAGAATAAAGTCAAAACTTGTTGAATAAAAGTCAAGATTTTGAGATAAAAAGTTGAAATTTTGACTTTTATCTAATAAATTTGACTTTTCATTTGGAATTTTCCCCTGTTTTTCAAGTTAAAATTTTGAGATTAGAGAAGACAAAATTTTAAAATAAGAGTCAAAATTGGGATACAAACTCAAAATTTTGAGAAAACTAAGTTAAATTTGAAAAGAAAACAGTCCAAATTAAGAGAATAAAGTCAAAAACTTGTTGGATAAAAGTCAAGATTTTTGAAAGAATAGTTGATTTTTTTTTTTTTACTTTTGTCTAATACATTTGACTTTTCATCTCAAAATTAAACTTAACTTTCACAATTTTGAATTTTTTCTCCCTTCTTTAGAGTTAAAATTTTGGGATTAGAGAAGGCAAATTTTTTAAAACAAGAGTCAAAATTGTGAGAAAATTAAATTTGTTCAGTTAAATTTGAAAAGAAAACCGTCCAAATGAGGAGAATTAAGTCACAATTTATAGATAAAAGTCAAGATTTTCATATAAAAAAACCCCTGAAATTTTGATTTTATCTATTAAATTTGACTTTTTAATTTAAAAATTAACTTTTAAAGTTAAAATTTTGAGATTAGGGACGACAACATTTCAAAGAAAAAGACAAATTTTAGATACAAAATCAAAATTTTGAGAGAAAAACAGTTCGAAGTAAAATAAAAAGTCAAAATTCTGTGATACTAAAGTCAAAATTATTGGAAAACAGATACTTTTTGAGAAAAATAAACACATTTTCAGTCTCTTTAGTTGCTTTTAAATTCTTTGATTCTTCTTATTTATATTCTGTTGTGATGTTTTAGTCCGGTGTTTATTTATTTGTTTGTGAAAGGAGTGTTCACTTTGAAAAACCAGAGTTTGTTTTCTTCTGTAGATTCTTAATTGTAAAAAAAACTTGATCCTGACTCTGTGTGCGTTTTTGCAGCAGATAAACATCACGTACACATTAAACACTGTTAAACTGAAGTTTCACATAAACCACAGCCTGTGACAGAAAAAAAAAAAACAAACTTGTGAAACTGTGGTAGAACATTCTGTTCCTGGAACTTAAGCACTGCACCTTTTTTTTCTTGCAACTAAACAAATGTGGCTGTTGCTGACAGGAGTGGTCGCTTTGTCAGATCTATGATAGAAAATGAACAAAGCAGCAATTAAAGATGGATTTATTATCCATGGAGTTAAAAAAAAACCTCTCAGGTCCATTATGGATCAGTCGATAATGGACGTGAGTAAATTATGCATGTGAGTGTGTTTGCATGATGTGTTTCAGTTTATTCTGCATGTGTGTGTGTGTGTGTACATGATTTGTTGGTGTGTGTGTGTGTATTTGAGCTTATAATCTCTGCAGGTATGAAGTTCACAGGCACAGGGGCACCAGACTTCACCATAAGCAGCTGAAGAATGTGACAGGATCAGCTGTTCTTCAACCACCTGACCGCGTTACTGCCCCCATCTGGACGTCCACAGTCATCACTTCTCCTCCTCCTCCTCCCTGGGGGGTTGTTCTCCAGCCTCCAGAAGATGGAGATGACAATCTAAAGGCCCCCGCAGCTGGAGAGAGGCGGTGAAAATGACTCCATCAGGTGACCCAGAGGAACCAGATCACATGCAAAGCCTCATGGGACTGGAAGCTTTTAGGGTCAAGCCTCATCAGACGCTCTAACGAGGGGAAACAAAGCATCACATACGACGACTCAACGTGAAAGGTTAAGCCTCAGCTGAGGTCACGGATTTGAAGAAGTGGCTGAAATAATTGTTTTAAACCCTGAAGTTACTTGATATTTTTCTAAGGAGTCACACAACAAATATCTGGAAGCAGAATTACAGGAAACTTGAATTAAAATCATCGGAAGAATCGACTGTACAGAATAACTTTGGCACTTAATCCGACCCTAATAATGACCATAATGATAAATGCTACACTTATAGTTGAAATATTAGCTCGAACGTCTAACTTCTTGCTTTTGTTGTATGTCTCTTTGCACAAAAGTGTCTGCTAAATGAAATTATAGAAGCGTAGAATTATAGAAAAAATTGTTGCTGTTTCTTCAAATTTAACCACGGTGACCAAACGTCCTCTTTTCCAGACGTAAAATTATGTTAGTTGGGATTTTATAAAATTCCTCAAAATGCCCAGGTTTTTCTCAGCGTGTTTTACAGATCATTTACATTTGTAATAAAAACAAAACTGCGCTGAGCCACTGACATTATTACAACCTGTCAAGATGAACCTGTGTTGAATAAAAAATCCTGAAGTGGAAATGTTTTGGGTTTTTTTTCTGCAGATTTATGGTTTGAGATCTCCCCAGAGTGGCTCAATGATATTGAGGTCAGTGGACTGAGATGGCCACTCCAGAACCTTCACTTTATTCTGCTGGTGGTAAAACTGTCCATTCTTCTTGGCAAAAAGCCTCCAGTTCCTGTAAATTCTTGGTCTGTCTTGCATGAACTGCAGGTTTGAGATCTCCCCAGAGTGGCTCAATGATAGTAAGATCAGGAGACTGAAATGGCCACTCCAGAACCTTCACTTTATTCTCATGTAGCCAGTCAACTTCTCAAGTCTTGCTTCGCCCTGTCGTCACACCAACTCGACAGTGTTTTTATATTGAGACAGATCATTTACATTAGTAATAAAAGCAAAACTGCACTGAGCTACTGACATTATTACAACCTGTCAAAATGAACCTGTGTTGAATAAAAAATGCTGAAGTGGAAATGTTTTTTTTTTTTTTTTTTCTGCAGATTTATGGTTTCAAATCTTGTGTCAGCTGGAAAATTCAACCGTCTTGAAAATCGAAATCAAATTTGAACTAAGATTTTTAAGCAAAAGTGAAATAACGTGTTTTTTTTTTTTTATTGTGGCATTTGGTGAGGCATTATTATGGGAGCCCTTTTCCGCCAGTACAAATTATAAAATGAAAACTTGTCTTTGAGATTCTTTTTCAGTCCAATATAGATCAAAATTTTGAGAGTAAAAAGTCAAATTTTGAGACAAAAAGTCAAAATTCTGAGATGAAAAGTCCAGATTTTGGAGTAAAAAAGACAAAATTAAGAGGTAATCAAATAATATACGAGATAATAAAGTCAAAATTATGAGAAAAAAGTCAAGATTTGGGGATTAAAAGTGATTAATTTGACTTTTATCTCAAAATTTCAATCAACATTAACAGAAAAGAAAAAATGTCAACAAAGCCACTTTTTCATTTTTACATTTTTATCTGGTAGAAACAGGCTTTTGTGCATAATTCGATGTTTCCATTGTAGAAAAATTACAAACAGTAAATAAGTGTTTCAAATAAATTTTTGGATTATGAAGCTTCTTTGTCGTTTCTGAGGATCTTTGGGTATTTTTGCAGGATCTCACGGGGGGGGGGGGGTTTAAAAGGGCAAGAGAAAAACTAGAAGAGGAAAAAAACGGAAAAAAATAGAAGTATCTTGAAATAAAAAACTCTTGGGTTTGTGCACTAATCAAAGTTTCAAGGTTTCCATTTTTGGCAGAAAAATAAGTCACATATTCTTCATCCATCTGAAATCAAAGTTTCATTTACTCGAGGTTCTCAGGAGGCGTTGTTCTCTCTGTTTCTGTGGTGAAGAGGCAGCATGAGGACAGTTGTAAATCTTCTTTGTTTCACAGTTATGATTTGCATTTTTGAAGCCCTGATTATTTCTGATGAGTCTGCTTAGAGCTGTTGATGCATCATAATCTATTTCCAGACTCTGAGTTATTTTTATTCCCCAGCCTCTTCCTGCTCCAAAGCATCAACATACAAACTTCGTATCAACTTACTTCATTCGTTTTGGCTCCTCGATTACAGAAAGTCATTCCAACATGGACGTCCATGAACCAGTGACCCCGATTGACACTTCATTTATTCATTTTATTTTCAGGACAAGGAACAAGATTGACATCCTACATAACTAGAAAGGAGCAGCTGGAAGAAGAAAATTCACATTCAATTCATGAGTTCTTGTGATTTCTTGGCCATTTTTGGAAGAATATGAATGATAACACAAAAAACTTTTCTTTCACTCATGGTTAGTGGTTGGGTGAAGACATTTATTAATGAACAACTGTGTTTACTCTTTTTAAATTATAATGACAACAGAAGCTGCCAAAATGACCTTGAGCAAAAGTTTCCATCCCCGAGTTCTTAAGAGCGTGTATTTCCCCCTTTAACATCAATGACAGCTTGAAGTCTTCTGTGCTCGTTGTGGATGAGCGTTTTTATTTTCTCAGATGGTAAAACTGACCATTCTTCTTCATTCTTCATTCTGAGTTCAGTAGACTGAGATGGCCACTCCAGAACCTTCACTTTATTCCGCTGGTAGTAAAACTGCCCATTCTTCTTGGCAAAAAGCCTCCAGTTCCTATAAATTCTTGGGCTATCTTGCAAGAACTGCAGGTTTGAGATCTCCCCAGAGTGGCTCAATGATATTGAGGTCAGTAGACTGAGATGGCCACTCCAGAACCTTCACTTTATTCTGCTGGAGGTAAAACTGCCCATTCTTCTTGGAAAAAAGCCTCCAGTTCCTATAAATTCTTGCTCTGTCTTGCATGAACTGCAGGTTTGAGATCTCCCCAGAGTGGCTCAGTGATATTGAGGTCAGTAGACTGAGATGGCCACTCCAGAACCTCCACTTTATTCTGCTGGTGGTATAACTGCCCTTTCTTCTTGGCAAAAAGCCTCCAGTTCCTGTAAATTCTTGGTCTGTCTTGCATGAACTGCAGGTTTGAGATCTCCCCAGAGTGGCTCAATGATATTAAGATCAGGAGACTGAGATGGCCACTCCAGAACCTCCACTTTTTTCTCATGTAGCCAGTCAACTTATGAACACAACTGTTAGTGTGATATTCAGGCCTCTGCTGTTTAAAAATGAAGCCAAAAGCTGCAGGTCATCAAGTGTCTGATTGAGGTTGGGTCAGAGAATAAATAAATAATGTGTTTTACGACCAAAACCCACCTGGCGCGTCTCAAGTCTCGCTTCGCCCTGTTATGACGCCAACTCCACAGTGTTTTTATATTGAGACATTTATCTTAACTGCTACAAACGGACATTATGAGCTGAGCCAGACTGGGAGTGGACATTTTTGAGGTTTTACAGCCCAGTATAAACCAGTAAAGATCATAGTTATGGTGGGAATCCAGGGGACTTCTTGGAAACTTCTCGGTCTATGAACAGCTGTTTGGGGGGTCCTGATGTTTGCCAGACTGAGCAAACAGTCGGTGAGATATGAGGGATGAGCACGCAGCAGGTGTGTCCTGGTATCCTATTTGAATTGAGCCACTTTTCTTGCCTTACCTGTATAATCAGCAGCACAGCTTATTTGACTTCATGACGAGCTCGTCTCTTATCTGTGCATCACTCTTATCTGCTGATTTTACTGGTTATGGAGAAATGGAAGTAAGGGTCATAAATGCTACAGAGATGACAGTGACTTAGTCAAAGTAGAGCGATAGCACGTCGAGGTCGGCACATCAATCTACCAAAAGCAAGCAGACAAAACATAAACTGGAAATATAAAATCAGCAACATCAAGCTTGGGGTGTCAGATCCTCTTATAACAGAATAACTGAGCTGAATTTCTTGTTTTAGGCTCTTAAAAATGTAAAGAAGGCGTCTGCTGCCTGGACACTGACAGGAAAATGATTTAAAGTAGACAGCCTTGATGATTGAGGGCTCTGCCTAACATGCCACTGCTGCACAATTAATTATAAATCAAATATGACCTGCTGCAATATTCTAATCTTAGACAGTGCAATATTTTGTCGCGGGGTTCTCTTCCCGGTTTCAAAATTCAATGTATAAAAACACAGGCGTAGTCGAAAAAATAAAGCTTTGGTGGTTTTTAATTGTTCCTGGCCTCCAAGTGCAACAAAACTATTTACAAATGCACAAAATCACACAAAAAAATGTGCCAGAAAAAATAACAGCAGTGTGCAGAGTTCCACATTAACTCAGTCCACATGCAGCAAAAAAAAAAAACACATTCAATCATTAGAGAGACAACAATCTGTTACCTGCCCAGTAACCTGGCTCAAACTGCCCAGAACACACAAAATGGCTCCCTTTTAAAGGGTGTAACCCCTCCCACCTAAACAGAGTGGAATAATTTAACAATAAAACACATATTTCTCTTTATCAGAGACAGTTTTTAATTAATTCCTTCTACTACATTTAGACTAATAATTTGTATGTTTCAGGACTCTTTTCCTGTTTTAAACAAACAAGCAAATAAAGCACAATAAACAAAAACATAACTTTTTTCTCAATCACGTGGCCACTTTTGGCCACCGTACACAGGTATTTAACGTGCGCGCCTCCTGAGCTCTGTTTCCTTCCCAGACGCGCCTTCAGGCAGGTGAGTAGAGAACAATGGATGTATGCGTAAAATTTCAGGAGCTTTAAGTGTGCACGCACTGCGCGCTGTCTGTTGCCGACCGCGTGCTTTCAGTGACGACGCTTCGTCACAATTTCTTTAACTTCAAATGAGTCAGTAAACCAGATTTAACTTTTTGTTGTAGATGTTTTCTACTCAACCCTGGTCAACCGCAGAGACAAACTGTTGAAAACTACCTTTACAAGAAACGATCTGAGTGGTAAAAAGTGGCCAAACAGCAAGA
>RPOG01006202.1:0-25726 GCA_008086565.1 Thalassoma bifasciatum | reverse complement strand
CACACTGGAGGAGCTGTGAAACACATTTCACATCTGAGGTGAAATCATTTGACGCAAGAACATGGAGTTACTTTAAAGCGAGGGAGCGACAGGGTGAAAGGAGGAGGTGCATGTGCACAGGTATTAGTAAATGAAAGTTAGAAACCAAGGGAATGAAAAGGGAGATGGTTCCTTTATCAAAGTCTGAAGCTCCAACTGTATGCATTGGGTTAACAAACTGACTTTCCCAGACTAGTACACTTTTAACACCGAATTCAGAAGGCCTTGGATCATATATTTGAGAAATTACGTTGTTGAAGGAGAAGTGACTGGTTTTCACTTTTATTCATGATCAGCTTTTGCAATAAAAGAGGAAGTGGATAAATCCAAGGGAGGAAAATACACAAGTCTGAAAATAAAAGAAAAAAACATGAAGAAGAATAAGAACACAAAAATAATAAAAGCACAAGTACCTTGTTTTCATCTCAAATCACAAGACATAGGGGCAACAGTATGAATAGGTACATGAAAACATGTCTTTAATGTCTAGCTGTGTGTTGCATTTTGTCTATTTCTATCTTTGTGCTTGCCTTTGTGTGTTGAACTGAAAACCAATGTTTGTCTGTGGTTGAAAAGAGCCCTCTGTTGGTCATTTAGTGGCACACTCAGTAACAAAAACCCAGTGATAATTTTGGAATAATATGCTGCTGGCTTAAAGTAAGCCAATGGTAATCCTAGGATACAGGGTAATGACATGGTGGTAAATTTTTTTGCAAGTGTATTGAGTAGGTAGTGTCATTGAAAAATGTGCAGAAAACAAAACAGTGTCAGTAGTTTTGTCAGAGACTCTATCCATCTATTTTTTTCCCCTTTTCTTTTTCTTTTTTCTAGATTTAGCTGTGAGAAAGGTGTCAGGAATATCAGCGCCTAAACGCAGTTTCAATTGGCATCATCAAAACTCAATTTAGCATCCGGTGGGGTCGGGCCTACAGGCTCGGCACGTGATGACGCATGACGTGAGCGTCGCTCCTGATTGGCTGGGCAGACAAACAGGTAGTAAAGCTGCAGCGGGACACAAACAACACAGACGGTCCAGGAGCAGCCGCTGCACCCTGAGTCATGCCCAAAGCTAGTTAGGTCCTTCGGAATATTTTTACAGGACGACCCCCCTTTGAGAAAAACACTTCTTTCTTTTTGTTCCAGCGTATCCAGCACAAGGTAACACTCTTCAAGCTATGCAAATGGACAATTATAACCCTAAACACCGTCTATTTTCAAGGCTCCTCTTTAAAAGACTCGTCGGACAGCTGCTCAATGATCACTGTCTGCTGAGTTTCGATTTGGCTCAGCATGTTCTCATGAATTGAATAATGCACTGTGGCTTTACAGCAATAGAAACACGACGATAGAATAACTGACGATACAGAAAAAAAAACTCTTTCATGACTTGAAGTTAGTTTTAAAGTTGCCCGCATTGAGAACAGTTGTCAACAGGTCACTACGCTGACTTCTTCGATTGGTCCACTGAAACAGACTTTACCCTGAACGGCATTCAAGACTGAACATGCAGTTATTTTCCTGTGTGTCTATTGTTAGACGCCATTGATTTTCCCCGACTGTTGCACTGTACCGCAGAAAGCTGTCTCGGGGAGGGGTTGATGGTTTGTTTACTGTTTCCGAAACTTGTGTAGGTACTGTGTTATATGGGGAATCAGATTTACAGATATTTCTATCTTGCTTATCAATAAAGTTTACCGTAACGAGGTTATATACACACTTCTAACACTCAACGCACAACTTGACTCCTTAAGTTTCTCCGCATGGGAGTTCCTCTGTGTGTTTCCTTATAACCTGGAATCTAAACCTCGTGATTCAGTTTTGTTAAGCCTATGAATATAAATCAAGTGAATGTGTGTGGATCTCCCAAAGTCACTTGGGTCCTAACTATTTCTGCATTGCCGCATTTGTATCAGCTTTTTATCATGTGTAAAAGTGACCTATGTTGTGTCTGACATTAAAATACTGCAGCTTTTAAATATCACATCTGTAATTTTCTTTCAGGTCAGGTATGAGGCTCTGCGCTCCTCTTCTGCTGTGCCTGGCAGCAGCCCTGTCCTCCGCCTATGTGATCACACATCATCACCATCATCATCATGACAGCATGTGGTCGAAACTGATCCTGACTCATCACTGGCCAAGCACCTTCTGCAGTGTGAGCGTCTACAAGCCTTTTCCTCTTTCTCATCTTGATGTTTTTCAACATGTTACAAGGACCACAGTGTGGCACATCACTGCAGAAGCTGCATGTTATAAAAAAAAAATATATATATATATATATATATATATATATATATATATATATATATATATATATATATATATATTTTTTAGCTGCTAAAATATCCCATAACAAATACCATAATAACTGTCACATAAGGCACTTGTGCATGACAAATGACGACTGTCTGATCAGAGTAATTCTTCCACCATCTAAAATGTTTAACCCTGCGTGAACTATTGAAATTTTAATCATCAACTGACAAAGACGAATAATAGGTAATAGGGGAATTTGGATATTTATCCAAGGACTGTGATATATTGTTTAAACAGTGGTTTCTCAGTCTTAGACAATCTTGGCTTTAAATATTTCCTTTAAATGATGCCAAAAGCAGGATCACAGAGTCAACACTAGATCCTTATGTGTCATGTGATTTCTAAGTCCAAATCATGAGAGAGGCTGTGTGACTCTGTGGTTGGATTAGGCAACTTTTTGTTCTCTCTCTGATGGTGCAGTTTCAGAAACACTCCACAAGTCTCAGCGAAAAAAAAAAAAAAAATCACCTTTTTATTTGCCTGTTGAGTGCACCTTTCTTGTTTTTACTAGTTCATTTAAAACAGATTAGGTTTTTTTTGTTTGTTTGTTTTTTTAAAGAAGCATGTATTGGGAAGTTGAGGGAACGCTGTATATATACTCTGTACACTGTGTTGATCTTGAACAACTGAACAAACAAACTGCTTCAGCTTCCTCATTCCACCCACCAATGCCACAGTCTTGCCTGGAAAAGAAGGAACTTTATTTTCAGTCAAATGACTATTGAATACTGTAAAATTAAGGACACTGCATCGTTAAAGGGCCAGAGAAGTAATTGTGAGAATTTATTTGCTTTCTATGTTGAGGATGATTATTCTTTCTTCTGTTTGTTCATTTCAGATGGAGCACTGTAAGCCAAACATCAGCTATTGGACAATACATGGACTCTGGTATGTGTGCGAGTGTTTCATGTTTTGCTGTTTCATTTGGATCAGCCACTGTTTTTATGAAGCAGCATGTTTGTTTATACTGTGTTTTGCTTCTGTTTCACAGGCCAGATAAAGGGATTGACTGCAATTCATCATGGCATTTCAACTCCTCTAAAATAGAGGTACAACTCTGTTCTTTTTCTCTTTATTACCCTGTCAAATTAATGAGTCATTGCTTTCTCTTCTGCAATTGATCTGATCTGTTTTTCTGAAGAGGAACACAAACGCACACATGAACACCTCTGACAAATGAAAACACAAAAAAATAAAAGGGAGAACGCTAAATTCTCCAGCATCAAAAATGAAATATATTATGTAGAATAAAATTTGTGATTAGGGAAAAGAAATTCATTTTATTTTTTCCATTTTTATCATGCTGATAGTTTGGTAAGAAAAGCTTCTTTGTATTTGTTTTTAGGATCTGCTCCCAGACATGAGAAGGAGTTGGCCTGACTTACTTAAACCCACGTCTAGTGAATTCTGGTATGCATCAATAAGTCCTTCAATTTCTTCTGTCAGTCAGTTGAACCTCACCTGACCTTTGGCTGCTTACAAGTGTTTACCTCTGGGTTTTTAGCAGAGATGGCAACATGGAAAGTTATTATTAGTATTGCTAACTGTATTTCATTTGTAAATTTGTACTTTCTCAGTCTTGTTTCCTATTGTTTCAACAGGAAGTATGAGTGGCACAAACATGGAACATGTGCAGCCAGAGCAGAGTCTCTTAACAGTCTCCATAAATACTTCAGCAAGGCCCTGGAATTGTATCATAAAGTGGATTTGGACAGGTACAGCACATGTTCACATGTACTTTTAAAAAAAAAACAGTCAGATGTCATTCTCGGCCTACCAGGTTAATATGTAACTTATACCTGTTCCTCTTTATTTGACATTTTATTCTCATCTGAATAAAAGCAACAAAACAGATAAGGTTCCTTATAGGATTGTGTGTTTGTGTTACTATAGGATCCTTAGGAAGTTCAACATCACCCCTTCAGAAGACTACTACAAAGTAAGTCTTTTTTTAAAACCTTACAACCCTTTCCTGTTCTAAAAATGTTATTCCATTCATTAAGTATATTTTATTTCTGATAATCAATAGCATAAAAGTACCTTGCAATTGTAAAGTGAACATCTGATGTTTATTCTTTGTGATGTGTATTTGTACAGTTATCACAAATCGAAGATGCCATTGAAAAGTTCTACAGCGTCAAACCAAAAATCCAGTGTGTTCACCAATCACGGGTATCTACTTTTTATTCTACATATAATATGATGAAGTGATAGTTTTGTTGTTTGTTGATTTGTATCATGTCACAATTTCTTAGGAATAACGTGTTTTGTATGAGGTGTAATTTGGTTTCATCTGTTTTATGAGTCAGCTTACTGTCTGTTTCTGAAATTCTGTTTTGTGTTTAACAGAGAGATGAAGTCCAGACTCTGGGGCAGATTGAGATCTGTTTTGACTCGGACTTCACCCTGCTGGACTGTGAGAAACATTTTGGCGAAGACATAATATCCAAAGGACATGAGAATGACATTATGGATGTTGAAAGGCCGTCTGGGTTCAATGTTTGTCAGCACGATATGCCAGTTTACTACCCACCTCTTTCCAAAAAAACATAAACACATAAAATGGAAAATAACTTACACAACATCACTATTTTCTCGCAATCTAAGAAAAGTGGCTATTCTGTACTGTAAAAATTCACATGCATCGTTCCCCATTTTCTCCCTCACATCAATAATAATTCTGCTAACAGCGAGGCAGTTGGGTGTCAAAAATAGCCTACATCAGAGCAGACAGAAAAATCTTGACCATATAATTTCTAGTCGTGACAGCTGGCTTCTAGATTTTGAAAATACCTTGCGTGCAATGTTATTTTTATATCTAACAGATACAAGACACCCAAACACTCCTCCACTACCTAGTGCTTTAATAGGATTATGTGCCATTCAGACCTTTATAGCTGATCAATCCGATAGTGCACAGCTTGTTTTTTTTCCGCAGCTCAACGGGGGGACATGATAGAGATTTCAGGCCAGGCAAACAGTTAAATGCACAGCTTACTGTGCCTGTTTGACAATAAGTGAAGCCTGTTGCCTCTATTTGTGACTCTAACTGACTGCTGGTGAGATTTCAAACTCTGGACTGGAGTGGATTAGCTATGGATTAACTCTGATAGTCATATTTGGAATTACAGTTGTCTTGAAAAAAGTGCCATGATCAATTTTTTTTTTCTTCAACAAATTCACTGATTTCATAATGTTTTTAATTGTATTTTGATAATTACATTTGTTTGAAATAGATACTTGTCATTATTTTGTTATATAAATATCATTGAATGAAAATGCTTAGCTTGAAAGCTTCGGGCATGGGAGCTAAGGTCTAAACCACTGCTGCTTTTCTCATTTACAGCTGTAGTCCTCGAAGCAAATGAAAGTTCAGATCACATCTTCTCCAAATCTTATCCATCAGCTGTCTTTTATATATGAATCATTAAAAAACAAGCGAGAGAATCTGATATTTACCAAGTATATAGGAAATTCTTCAGTGCTAATAGTTTGCAGTGTCAAAACTGTTACCATCTAGACAAGGAAGTAAATTTAGTACGCGGTAGTAGTTCCTCAGGTGATTAACTCTTTAACAGACATGTCACACAGTTGTACAAATTGTTTACAATCCAGCGAGGAGCCAAAATGATTGTTCCTCGTGGAAGTTGCACATGTTCTGATGAACACTATTTAATCATAATGATTTGTTTCTGATGGATGTCTGGATTTTTTGTGTGGATAAATCAGTTCACTGTAACTGGACAGATAATGATCATGGTTATGAAAGTTCCACTGGAAGATTGCTGTGGTGTAAAAATGCTGAAATGAATTTTGTACTGTTGTTTCTTAATGTCAATAAACATTTAATATGTAGCTAATCTGCCCTCCCGTCTTCAGTCAGTGAAGAAACATGAGGTACTGATCTAGGTTTGTATTTGCACTTTCAAAATCTGGAAGCCAAAGTGGATTTAATGCATAAGAAGAGCTTGTGATCAAATGCAGAGGGGTCTCGTTTCTTAAAACAGTGGCAACAGGAAGCTTTTAAAGTGCTTTATGACACTCTATTAATGTAGTACAATGGAGTGGTCTAATGGGACTATAAATATCAACCTACATGTGTCCTGCTCTGCTAAGTGTTTATGAATACTAATGTTATGATCTCCTTACAGAGTAATAATCCCACTGGGGCAAAGACACTAGCTCATAATCCTGAATCTTCTTCCACAACACTGGCCCACAGATTGACTTAATGCAACTGATTATACTTTCAAAAGTCCTGAAATGCCCTGAAACTATGAGCACACTCTGATAAAACACACGCACATCTTGCACAACACGGGAAAATGTTATTGTTTTTAATGATGTCCCCAGTTATGAGAGTTTGAGGTGAGCTAGTGGGTTCAAGAATAAAAAGAAAGATTTTTAGAGGATATTACTTCCCACTTAAAATACACATACTTTGACACAGGTTGCGCTCAAATCTACTCCCTTTGCCCCCCACTGGTAGCCTACCCTTGGTCTCTTATTTCAACATCCCTCTCTCTCTCTCTCTCTCTCTGGTTATGTAACACTGCAGTTGTGCAAAGCTGCTGATGTGACGGATTCAAGCACCTACACACACACTAATACACTAATACACAGATACCCATGTCCATTGATTCTCAACACCACACTGTACTCTCCATAATTGATGTCCTTGTTTCCGTCATCATTATTGATACTTACATTGACCTCTGTCCTCTACATTGAATTCATATTTAATGCCACTGTATGAGCCACATAGCCCTATGCATCCTCCAGCATCCCTTCACTGTTATTACCCCGTGTTGTAATTTTTCAGATACTTTATTTGTCTCTGTGTGTGTTTGTTATTGGATGTCATATGACAGCTAAAGAGAAGGGACAGAGAAAGAGGGAGACGGAGAGAGGTAGCTGGGTTGCACCATGTGACCTCGCCAGCTGTTGCTGTACGCCGGTGGGAGAAACAGGGAGGGAGATGAGAAGCAGGAACAGGGGGCAGTAAGGGAGGGAGGGGTCAGGAGCTTGCCGGTACACAATGTGACTGGTGACAATCCCTTGTTCTGCAGAGAGAGAGCGGCCGCAGGGGATAAACACACACACACACGCACATGCTCAGGCAGAGATGTGAAGGGGACGCTCGCTCACACACACCTCTACTGATTCAGCGGAACAGATTTATTCGTCACCTCTCCCTGCAGACTCATGCAGCGAGCCTGCTGCATAACAACACAATCCCAAACCCAGCGGCACCTGGCCCTTCCGCCATCCCGCTCGTCTGTCTGCGTAGATTAACGGCTGTCTTACAACTCTGACTGCGTGCTCGCTGGTGTCCACTGCAGCTGAGAGACGAAAGGGGGAACACGACGGGTGAGACCCACCAGAGAAAGAGATGGACAAGCAGCGAATTTAAATGATGGAGAAGCCAAAAAGCCAAGACCACACTGAAGATGGGCTGATGGATAAACTGCAGGACAACTAGATAATCACAGAAGAGAAGAAAGGAGCTCTTTCTCTGTGCATCTCTACCTTAGGACCTCTTGTAGAGAAATGTTCATCATTATGGGATAGATGAACAAATCTGCCTATTGCCATGGATACCAGCACGCGAAAATTTACAGTGCGGAGATGGTTTTCTATCTACCTGAAGAACAAGGCAGCAAGGAACAAGAACAACACAGGATTCTGTCAACTAGAGGTTAGTCACACTGTTTACATACACATACAGGAGCAAAACAAACTTCTGCCAACTAGATATGAATGCACATGTAATGATCTGTAGGTTGGAAGGGGGGTTACATCAGTATTGCACCATGTGTTACAGCAAATATTAAAAAAATAAAACAGCAGCAGTGTCATATCACGAGTGGAGGAGTCTGTGCACGTGTGGATGGGTGTGGGAGGAATGTGTGATATTTTTTGGAGTGGTACAAGAGTCATTGCAGCATCATTACAGCTGTTGCGCTGTCTGCCCGCCTGCCTGTCAAGCATCCAGAGAACAGAAGGGCAGGGACACACAGTGTTTTGACGAAGAGAGAAAGAGGCGCAGAATAAATAGAAATGTGAAAGGACAGACAGAAATGCTAACAGGCAAACAAGCAGCAAGCCAGCCAGGGTGATGGATAAATGGATGCAGACAGATTGATTCAGTGGACGGCCACAGCAGTGGAGGTCTATTTATAGCCCAAACAAGCCAGCAGGGAGGAGAGGGGGGGCAGAATGCTGTTTGCAGCACATCTACCTGTATGTTTGGGATATAAATAGAGGTTGCCTCCTCTCCTCCTTTGGTCTTTGCTGTTATGGTTGGGGGAGAAACAACATGTCAAACCATCTACCTGTCTGTGTGGTTGTTGGTTTTCTAGGGTGAAAGATGTCTCTCCACCTGCGTGTGTTTACCTCCTTGACTGATGATCAATATCTTTGTGGAAATGCTTTGATGTCTCATACTTGGGAGTTTTCTTTTCACTTCCCTCTGCTCCATGAGAAGGTCAGGGTTCAGGGGCAGCATCCCAGAAGCAACAACAAAAGCCTCGACTGGCTGCACTGTTTAAAAAGTGAAACAGCAATTATTCACTTTTGGCAAACTTCCACTGCTTAACCCTCTATAGCTGAAAATATCCAGTAAGCCTACACTTCAGGCCACGCCTCAACCTGTGACATCATAGCAGTTGGTCGGTGAAAAAAAAAACTAGAAAAAGCTCTGACCTGACAGTTTTACCATAAAAAATAAACTATGATTTACTGATGTTGTTTCAACGAAAAACGCAAACCCTTACTCAATTTACTATCTTATTCAAACGGAACATACTATTAAAGGCTTTGCACTATATTTTACCTAGTGTGTAACAATTATAGTTTGGCACAGTTTCCAATTGCAGGGTTTGAGCAAAAGCCTTTTGTACACTTTCACATTTGCACAAATTCTGACATGAAAACTGAGGGATACGATTTGGATAAAAATCGACAGTGACTGTGTTTTCTGGAGTTCAGAGCGGCACTGCTGCTATGCTGTCAGGTCAGACACTAAAATCCAGTCAGGTTCGCTTCCTCTTCTTTTCACCTCAGATGAACCTGCTTGTTTCATCAGTTTTGAAGATTCTTAAAGGATTTTGACTGTGCAAGGCTATAAACAAGAAGCATTTTAGTAGTTGGTTTTACCTGGTGGGATGTCAACCATAACCCTATTTCTTTGCTAGTGCTTTTGTCTCTGCCGAAAGGTTCCTAGCAACATAATAAAGGGACATAAATAGCCAGGTCTTTTTATTTTCATTAATTTTTTTCCAGGTCTTTTTTATCCTGATATAATGGCAATAGTTGTTTTGCAATTTTGAAATAAAATTGACCTATCTTAGTTAACTTCCACTTTTGACACCTCCTCAACTTGACTGTTTTTCCCATCACTGTGAAAAAATAATACACCACTAAACAGACATCTCTCTCTTCTCTCAGGAGGACAGTATACTGAAGGAGATTGACATCAGCCACCATGTTAAAGAAGGCTGTGAAAAAGCAGACCCTTCTCAGTTCCAGCTGCTTAAAGTGCTGGGACAAGGCTCCTATGGAAAGGTAAAAAGACAAATATCTGTTACTAAACAGTTTTAACCAGCTTTATACAAAAAGATCAGATGAAAAAGGTTTCTTTTCTATCTACTCAATATGGTTGCTGGGGCAGGGATCATGAGAGTTGACTCCATCGTCCAAAAGATTACCCTTGACACTTAGCCAATGCTGACAGCTAGATGCAGGCTGTCCTCACTTGCCCAGCTGGCCCAGTAGGTCATCACTAAGGCGAGCTGATGCAGAAGGGAAGCATTTCTTCAGCTGTATTCAGCCCTTGTAACAATGTTCACACCACTTTGATTCATTTTTAAACTGAAAGTACAACAGTTTCACCAGACTATCTCAACAAGACACAAAAACCTAATGTCCGAAAGTAAGCGCAGTCTTGTTTGATAGAGGAGTATTGAGACTAAAGTAGTCACAATGAGAGACAAGTAGGCTAAGTGGCAAACTGGAGGGGTGGGAATGAGAGTGTTTCAGTATAAAATAAGTTTTATGATAAAGTCTGATATCAATATGTTGAAATGCTGATGTTGTAGCATTTCAACATAAAAAAAATAATCTATTTTACACAGTCTATGATCTCGACACACAAAACCCTTGAGACTTGAAGAAACCTCTTGGTGAGGCCATGATGCTCGTTTCCATTCCTTTATACAATCTTTAGTTAATCACAGTGGTTTTGCTTTAATTTCAGTATGTAGCAATCAATAATCCCAGATAATCCAGCTACAGTCATTTCTTTTGCAATGATGAAATAGTAGTAAAGCAACACATGAAACAATGACTTTTTTTGTTGTTCTGACAAAAATGGAGTCCTAAAGTAGAGTGGTTAAATCAGTTCCTCTTGACTCCAGGTTGTATGATTGGTTTATGACATTTCATTAATTTTCTTCTTTTATTGATTGAAACTACATTTTCAAGTAGGGGCTCCGTAAAGCCCTGCTGGGGATTGGCCTCGATAAATCACACACTTTAAATTATTTTTAGATAAGTAGTTTGGGGAAATTGTGACTAACATATGTGTATTTTTTTTATCATTATCATTTTTGAAGAAAACTGAATCAAATTGTCATTGTTTATTGGACATTTTTAATGTGCAGATTTGGAACCACTGAAAAATTACAACGTGAACCAATCACTGTAGCCCCGGACGAGCACGAGGTCACTGTTCACTTTTGTCAGCTCAAGACTGTACTCTCGCGCTTTTGTTCATTACGTAGTTTCATGTGGGGGGAAAAGTGACATGTGCCCTATTCAAAGTCTGTCAAAAGGTAGCAAATATTTAAGGTTTTGATTCAAAGCTTAGGTTACTCACACTCACCCCTGTCGGGTTGCACATACGAGTGTAGCATTTGAGACAGGAAGTATCAACAGGTGCGCATGCGCGTAAGAGGGCTCTCTTCAATGGATTAAGTAGCCTCTTCAGATGATCAAGACAGAATATATGAAGGACTAATATTCTTTGAAGAGTACTTCACCAGCTATTAGTTCAAGGTCTGTAGAACCTGTATTTTCAGCAAAAAAGTGCTGCAATCACTGCATCAACAGAAAAATAACTGATTCTTTGTGTTTATAATACAACTTTATTTGTGTATGTTTTTGTTACAGCTATTTTCCAAACTAAATATTATTATAACTTGTTTCGCACTTATGCTGCCCATGTTTTAGTGTCTTGAAACACAGAGCTGCAACCTGTTGCTTTTTACCAGCAAGACCTGGATTACCTGAATTTGACACTTCTATCACATTGGTTTTAATTTTAAACTCAACTAGCGGTTTTTAACTTGTGACAAAACACAAAGATGTTGTTAATGATACTGACTGTGATGATGATGGTTCTAGGTTTTCCTGGTGAGAAAAATCAGAGGAGCGGATAGAGGTCAGCTTTATGCTATGAAGGTCCTGAAGAAAGCAACCCTGAAAGGTAAAAATGACAAGTTTAACTATTAATGTGGAATTGATCCTTGTTTATTTTGATGGCCTGATAAATTCATATATTCTGATATTTCTGGTGAGTAGAGGCATACTACCTGTCATGTATAAAAGAAGTGGTAATCATTGGTGAGATCACTTATTTCATTTTTTTCTTTTGTTTTGTCAATATTATAATATTTGAAGGCAGAGTTTGGAGGCAAATATAAGTAGCAAACAAACAGCAAAGACTGCAGTTTGTGCTTGTGGTGTATAATGAAACGTGCACTTACTGTGGTGTAACCTGCATCCAAATACGAATCAGATACTCATTCTGAACACAATCCACTATGATAACAGCATTTGCTGATTGTTTATTTTTTTTACATCAACATTGGTTATGCACGGAAGAGATAAGAGGTATGTGATTGTCTCAGATTGCCCTACATTTAGGAGGATTATGGGTAAAAGAGGTTAGTTTGTACTTGTGAAGCAGATGAACAGTTTTTTTCCCTTTATTTTGCGTCAAATGGGATTATTGTAAACGAGGATGTACTGTTAAAAAACAGGTTGAGATACCATGTGCTGATTTGGTGTGTCTGTACAATCCCTAATCCTCTTAACCTGCACCTCTGGAATTTAAATAGTTATGGTTTCAATCTGTCAAGGAGATAGATGCAACAAAACAAACAGTAGTTTTTCCTCAGCAGCAGCTGCACTGTTGAATCAATCTAATATAAGTATCACTTTTTGAATAAGCTGATGCTTCATCCTATAGGAAACCTGCTCATGATAAGAGGGCTGCTCTGATGTCAATACAAACATTTAGACTTTTGCTTTAAAAAAAAGTTCACTTTTTCTTTTCTTTTCAGTCCGGGATCGTGTGCGGTCAAAGATGGAGAGAGACATTCTGGCAGAAGTGAACCATCCATTTATAGTCAAACTGCACTATGGTGAGTCTGACTGTCTGATGGGCTTAATTTAGAGTCTGGTTATTTAAACGTCTGTTGTTACACAATTTTTTTAAGAGGAGTTCTTTGAAACGGGAAAATACAGATGCCCATGCAAACACAAACCCTTCAAAACAAACCCTCTTGAGCCATCATTACTGGGTTTGCATGCACATTGATATGCCTCTTTTGAGCCTCGTCCTAGTTTTGATCTTTTTAGATGATCGCACGCTCATATAAAACAGGACTATTCCTGAGAACCTATTTTGTAACCAGGAACTTACATTCTCACACCAGAAAATTGTTAACATACACGGTTCCCTTAAAAATTTAGGGATGTTGCCTTGGCTGTTCATTGTGAACTATTACACAGAGCACATAGCCAGATGTAAAAGAGAGAAGGGAACCAAACCTAATAGGGTTAAATTCTGCAGTCATACCAATGCAGCCCAGCACGTGCACCCACAATATGCAAATTTTCACCACTGCTGACTCAATTTGAGCTGTAAAACAAATGTAACTGTCTTCATGTGTGTGTGTGTGTGTGTGTGTGTGTGTGTGTGTGTGTGTCTGTGTGTGCGTGTGTGTCTGTGTGTATTTGTGCATGTGTGTGTAGCCTTCCAGACAGAAGGGAAGCTCTATCTCATTCTGGACTTTCTCAGAGGAGGAGACCTTTTCACTCGTCTGTCTAAGGAGGTAGGTTTGCTCCTGTCAGCTCCTTTGCTCTTTACCTTTCATATCCTCAAACAGAAAAGCTTTGGTTTCTTTTCAAGGTTTATTGTGGGTGGTGTAATTTAATGGCTGCAGCATCTTTGAAAACCTGCGATTGTGACCACACAGTACATTGGTTGAGCTCAGGTTTTTGTGAGATGGTGCTATTTTATTCTGTCTTCCCACTGAGACACAAGAGCTGATCAGGGCTATTGAACCAATATGAAACAATTCTTAAAGAGCAACAAAGTATAAAGCACTGTACCTTATTGACAGAAGAATACTGTTTACCTTATCAAGGGAGCTATGAGCATCCTCATCAAGAAGAGCATTATTTCTTTGAAGAAGGTGGTGTTGATATGTGCTAGTAGAAAGTTATATTTTCAGAAAATCTTTGCTCTTTTGACTGGGGTGTGGAATGTGTAATGGAAGAGTATGAGTATACAGTATGTTTGTTGAGAGTCAGAAGTATTAAGAAACATTTTGCAGATGCCTTTTCCTAGTCTATAGGTTTCTCCTCTATTGTTACAAGTTATTACAGTAACCTGCTTTTTCTGTTTCAGGTCATGTTTACCGAGGAGGATGTGAAGTTTTATCTTGCAGAGCTAGCGCTGGCCTTGGACCATCTCCACAGTCTGGGGATCATCTACAGGGACCTTAAACCTGAAAAGTACTGAATTAAAAAGCTTCATTTCAAGTATTTGTGTGTGTCCATGAACTGGAGGAGATAATGCTTATTCTTCTTGACAGTATTCTCCTGGATGAGGAAGGACACATAAAGATAACTGGTGAGTGCATTTAACACTTTTTCGTCAGTCTGTTATATCAGACCTAATGCCAACCCCTCCTCTTAACCTTCCTCCAATTTCTTTCTGTTTCAGACTTTGGATTGAGCAAGGAAGCTATCGATCATGATAAGAGAGCGTACTCTTTTTGTGGGACGATCGAGTACATGGCTCCAGAGGTGGTTAACAGAAGAGGGCATACACAAAGTGCTGACTGGTGGTCATTTGGGGTCCTCATGGTAAGAACTGACTGATCTTAAGAATCTCTTTCAACAGTTTTTCTCATCATTCGTGGACACATTTGATCTTTCCTCTGAGTGCTGACTTTCTCTTCTTGCTGACTTGTAAATTTGTCTGATAATGCCTTCAAAAGCAGCGGGCATTCATTTACTCTCACTAAGCCAAGGATTTTGCACTGAGATAATGAGCCAGTGTACTAGATTTTAATGTGGCTTTCTTCTGCCAGTAAAGCTGCTACATTACCATATCAGACTGATTAGTTTCCGTCAGCGCCAGTGATCAAGCATCTGTTGGATTTTGTTTGTCTTGTTGAGCCTGTGGCTTATCTTGCAAACACCAAGAAAGGAGGTTAACATTCAGTGATGTCTGGCAGCTTAACCAGGGCAAAGAGGGAAGGTCATAGCCCCATCTGACCCTGACCAACAATAAACAGCATCAAAATAAACAAAACAAGGCTTTTGAAAATACTTTTTGTGGTGTATTGATGAACTGTGAATTGTAAGACGGTGGCATATGGTGTTTTTCTCTTGTCAATAAGGACAACATTTTCAGTCTTGAAGCAAGAATGTTGTTTCTCAACATAATTTGACCTACCACTATGTGTGTTTTTATACCATTAACTATGATTTGTCTAAAACACATCTTTTCCAGCTATTAATCAGGCAGTTTGTCTGATTTTGAGTGTTGCAGTAAAGACATATTTGAATACATTTTTTCTGGTGTTGGTTAAAATATCCAATGCTGCTTGTTTATGTCAATCGCAGATTTTTTTTACTCCTATGTTTTTATATTTTCTCATTTATTTTGTCACAGTTTGTTTCTTCCCAAGCATTAGTAGAAGTTAATGATATACCTGTCAATTTTCTGATGTCCTTCATCTGTTTTCCAGTTTGAGATGTTGACGGGATCATTACCATTCCAAGGGAAAGATCGGAAAGAAACAATGGCGCTTATTCTGAAGTAAGACCACTTTATACTTTGACACTTTTTTATGGGTAGACTTCTAGTTTTTCTTTTGGTACAGATTTTAAGTGCAATAGTCAGATGGCTTGAAAAACATAGTCAATATCATATCTTGTATTTTTTATGCTTTTTTAGTTGCTTTTAACTGTTTAATCTACATTAGCAACATTTGGAGTTTTTCTGGTTATCAGGATGCTGTTGATTCTTGGTTCTTGATGTATTTTAGATTTAATTCAGCAACTACTTTTCTAGTAGTTCCCTAAAACACTTTGTTTTCAGGTCATTTGATAACTTGTATTAATGGTCCCATAATAATAGAATGGACTAGATTAACTCTTAGTTTGTGACTTTAAAAGTAAAATCAAAGCTGTTTTATACTGTGTCTCGTCTTGTCTGGAGCAGGGCGAAGCTGGGAATGCCACAGTTCCTCAGCCCTGAAGTGCAGAGCTTGCTGAGAGCGCTCTTCAAGAGGAACCCTGCTAATCGACTCGGTAATGCATGTGAACCTGAAAGGATGCAAATTACAAGGAACACGAGATGCACCGCTTAGACAGAGCATGTGAGCTAATGCTATCAAACCTCATCCTGATGAGGGGAAATGAAAAGACAGGTCTGTTCTCTGCTCTGCTCGTAGAAACGTCACTTTAACAGAAGCATGCCTGTAGCAATAACATGATTTTCAAAGCTTCCACGGTCTCTCCTTATTATGCCAATTATGTTGAACAATACCATTTATATCTGCCATGTTCAGGCAGCCAAACCATATGGAATTTCATTAAGAATTTGGCAGGACACAGAAAAGACTGATTGTGTCACTTTGTCTCTTCCCCTGTGACTGATAGGAGCTGGACCAGATGGAGTGGAGGAAATAAAAAGACATCG
This sequence comes from Thalassoma bifasciatum, assembly GCA_008086565.1. NCBI lineage: Eukaryota > Metazoa > Chordata > Actinopteri > Labriformes > Labridae > Thalassoma > Thalassoma bifasciatum. The sequence goes on along the minus strand of RPOG01006202.1, from coordinate 9,369 downwards.
CTTCTTTGCATCCATAGACTGGACTGTGAGTACAATTTATCTCCTGAGCTCTACCAAGCCTACTCTTGACTCAGGTTCTTTGGTTAATTATAGGCCGATCTCTAACCTCTCTTTTGTTTCTAAGATATTGGAAAAAGTGGTCGCTAGTCAATTGTGTGAGTTTCTTCATAGCAATAGTCTCTTTGAAGTATTTCAGTCTGGGTTTCGAGCTCATCATAGCACTGAAACTGCGTTGTTAAAAGTAACGAACGATTTACTCTTAGCTTCTGACCGTGGTCTTCTTTCTGTACTTGTGTTGCTCGATCTTAGTGCTGCTTTTGATACAATTGATCATCAGATCCTTCTGCAGAGGTTAAAGGAACTACTTGGCTTTAAAGGAACTGTGTTAGCTTGGTTTAGATCTTATTTGTCAGACCGATCTCAGTTTGTTCATGTTAACAATAAGTCTTCTGTGTGCACTAGGGTTAGCTATGGAGTCCCTCAGGGTTCAGTGCTTGGTCCGATCCTTTTCATCTTGTATTTGCTTCCTCTTGGTAGTATTGTGAGGGAACACTCCATAAACTTTCATTGTTATGCAGATGATACTCAGCTGTACCTTTCTATGAAGCCAGGAGAAACTAGCCAGTTAGCTAAACTTGAAATGTGTTTGAAAGATGTCAGGGCTTGGATGAGTAGAAATTTCTTACTGTTGAACTCGGAGAAAACTGAAGTTATTGTTGTTGGACCTAAACAGCTTAGGGAGGCTCTTTCTGATCAGTTAGGTACTTTAGAAAGCATCAGTGTTGGATCTAGCAGTACAGTTAGGAATCTTGGGGTTCTTTTTGATCAGGATTTGTCTTTTAACTCGCATATTCAGCAGACCACGAGAACAGCATATTTTCATCTTCGTAACATTAGGAAAATCAGGCACTTCTTGTCTCAGAGCGACGCNGTTGCTGTGGATCTACCAGCTGATGTGGGACGACCTGACTCCTGCTGCTGTGGCTTGGACAGTTCTCCAATTTTTCTTCTCTCTCTCTCTCTCTCTCTCTCTTTCTCTCTCTCTCTCTCTCTCTCTCTCTCTCTCTCTCTCTCTCTCTCTCTCTCTCTCACCCCAACACAGTCGAGGCAGATGGCTGTCTAACATGAGTCTGGTTCTGTCCGAGGTTTCTGCCCGTTAAAGGGAAGTTTTTCCTTGCCACTGTAACTTGCTAAAAGCTGCTGCACTCATGGTGGATCAAGATGAGATAAGATTCCTTATCCTGTCTTGATGTTGGGTCTCTGTTAATAAAATAACTAAATACTCTAACATTAACAGGTATCAACCTGCTAATGTTTTGTAAAGTGTCTTGAGATAACGTTTGTTATGATTTGGCGCTATATAAATAAAGATTGATTGATTGATTGATTGATTGATACTTAATTGAAAAAGTGATCTATGTGCTGAAAGCAGCACAATCAAATGTTACATGGAAGAAGTTCCTTATCATAAATCTCATCTAAGTTTATCTTCACACACACACACAGATTCTGTGAGTTAATTATCAGGACAGCTGTTGAAGTTGTGTTGAGTTTTTTCCGAAGAATGTATTCCCCTGAAAACCTTTTTTTCTTATTCTTTGACAGTTTAATTGTTGCCCTGTTGTTGTACTTCTGAGACATTATTCAGGCTTTTGCTCTGAATTACAATGAGGGGACTGTTCTTGCTGTTTTTATGTCGTTATAAATGTGCAACTGTTCATAAAATGCACACAATCAGGACTCATTAATCGTCATCAGCATGAGATTGTTCTTAGTCGTAAAATCCTTTCCCTGCTGCCCAACTTCGTTGTAATTAATCCTCTTATCTATAATAGCCTTTCTCACAAAAAGTTTTCTCATGCACATATTTTCTGGCTGCACACATTACCTGTGCAATCATTATCTAACCTTGACACTGACTCCTTAAGCATGGGTTGCATTAATCGGATCAGTTTTTCTGCAGAGCCCACTTGGCCCGCCTGAAGCTTTGATTTGACACAGCCTGTCAAACATCACTGCAACTAAATCTGATTCTCCTTTGTGATTGGGTAAACTCAAGTTTTTCTTGCAGCCTGAATAAATGAAAATAAAGAAGAACTCTGTCACGCAGTTTCAGGGACTGGACTCAGATAAAGTCAGAGATTTACTGTTTATAGGTTAAAGGACAATTTATTAGCTTAAGTAGCATACTTAATAAACTCAAAAATCACAGTTAAGCTAAAATGAAACAAGCACAGCAGTAATACAGGTCAGTTTTATTAATTATCACTATCTAAAATAGATGGAGGAAGATAAAAGTTATGGCAATAACATTAAAAGACAAAAAGAATAAAAAAAAAACTGTGTAAAAGAATAGTGGATAACTAAAAATGTTCAGTCCATTAAAACATTCAAAGTAAACTGGTAGCAATTATGTAAAAATAATGATAATAATGTATAACATGGTAAAGCAGTCCCATTAAATGTGAGAGAGAATAAAAGCTAATGTAAAAAAATGTAAAATAAATAAATAATATAATACAATGGGATGGAATAAAAGACAAGACAGCAAGATTGCAATAAGCTCACAATAACAAGACAAGAAGGAGATAGTACGATAACAAGAATGATAAGAGTACAAGGGGGGGAATGATAAAATATGTGTTTTATTGAGATTAGAGATGAATATTTGCTCCCTTTCAAAGATTTATAAGGTCTTGAGACATTTATTTATCCATCCTTGGAGTAATCTCCCTGTTATTTTAATTTCTGACGCCAAAATCCACTATTATCTGCTTTGCATGCCCGTTAATCTTATATGCTTTCTACAAACTCTCTTTTACTTCCCTTTTCTGTAATACTTGCTCAGCTCCACAGTTTGACTGTCACAGATGGTGTTATATTGGTTTCATTGTTTGAGCTTTCATTAAAAGCAAATTTCCACCTCCACACTTTGGTGTTTAAGCCAGACAAAATGCCTCCTCTTCTGTTCATCACAGTTGGTGCTACCTATCAGTACATTTCCTGATCTCTGAGGACATCTTCTTGAACAACATGACTAAAATAATACTTGATCAAATCACACAGAGAATTTACCAAAGTTCAAAAAAGCAGTTGAGATAGATATTAATTAAAGAATCTATAAAGACATAAAAAATACATTTTTGCCTTTTGTAGGTGGCTACTTTTTGAGTTACTCAGTGTAAAATCAAGCCAAACTGTAAGCCAGAGAAGGAATAACTATTGCAAGGGTGACACCTGCTGGTCTTACCTGGTTATACAATTATGTGAAAGAAGAGTCCAAGCAATCTACAGTATCTGTTCAGGTAAACAATACAAAAATACATGCTTACATGATTGTCTTTATCTTTGAGCTGTTGGAAAACATTATTTTCAGTGTTATGTGGTTATCCATGGTCTATTCCATTCTCCCTTCTTGTGAGTGACTGTGTTTTACCCACCAAGTTTAATCCTAAGATTCATTTGTGATGAAATTGAGTGTATAAACTCAGATTCTGATGGGAATCATAGTAAGAGATGTGCTGTGTAAGAGCCACGTCAGGGAAACTCGTCTGAATAAACAGCTGCTCAGTGGTAAGAAATTGGAGTTATGTTGACACTACAAAACTGAGAGCGCTATAGTCATCCGTTTATGTATTTATCTGATTTAACAACAAAATTTTGATCTGGATGATATTTCTAACTCTCTGGTGTAATCTCTTTTGTTATTGTCTGTAGAGATTGTACAAGAAGGAAATGAGGCCTCCTTTCAAACCCACAGTGGGAAGACCTGAAGACACTTTCCATTTTGACCCTGAGTTTACCTCAAGAACACCCACTGGTAACTTACACACTCAATACTGACGCATGCATGCACAAGTATCTGTTCCCCAACAGATGTTAAGATTACAAATCCAATGTAAACTAAGATCATCCTTCATCTGTCCCACAGTAGGGAAATATACAGAATTATTGTAATTAGTAAATAAAGCAATAATGAGTGACTAAAGCTGATGAGACATTTGATCTCAAGTGTGAGAGTCAACAGTGATGATATTTTTAGCACTTTTTTTTTTATCTGACTTTGCCAACTCAGATTCTCCTGGTATCCCGCCCAGCGCAAACACACACCAGTTGTTTCGTGGTTTCAGCTTTGTTGCACAGAATCCGAATCCAGAGACGAGTGTTGCTACAGTTGCACCTTCCCCTCAGGAGCTGAGCAACATCAACCCCATTGCAAAGGTAAGCATCTTATATTGTTGTTCATGATGATTATCAACATCAGTCTGATCAGATGAGATTTTGTTAAAATGTTCAAATTTACCAAGTAATTAAGGGACTTGCCTTGTGGGTGATGTTTGGAAAAGTAAACTCCTCTTAATGACCTTACTTTTAAAAACATCACCCTCACAAATCACAGTCGACCATACTCTAGAGCATGCAACAGCCAAGAACAAACAATTACTGTCCTTAAAGTTACACATGACTTTGACACAGCTGATAATGACAGATTTGTGTGTTTGTGTGTGTTTGTTTTATGCAGAATCTCTGTGGTGATCTGGCCTTTGATGATGTTTATGAACTCAAGGAGGAGGTTGGACAGACCGTGGCTTCTGTCTGCAGGAGATGTCTGCACAGAATTACAGCTGTGGAGTATTCAGTAAAGGTAGAAGACATGAGATATTTTCCTTGACCTATGTAAGATATTAAACTCCATAACTTCATGTGTTTTTAAAGTATGAGCCTCAGGGTCTATGTGAGTTTTTGACACAAGAGATTTTAGAACAGCACAATTATACTTCTTCAGCATATCAGTTGGAAAACAAGCAGAAGTGGCTGCCATGTATTTTTGTTGTCTTCCTGATGAAATTGTAATCGCTGAAAATGCTCATTTGGCACTGACTCACTCAAATTGTTTCCCTAAAGTCCTGAAAATTTCATAGAAAGGATTTTGAAAAAGATAGACCCTCTTCAGTGCCATCAGACTTCATTGTTAGAAACAGTCGTTCTATTTTGCCAAGTCTTGTATCTANTTTTAAGTGCAATAGTCAGATGGCTTGAAAAACATAGTCAATATCATATCTTGTATTTTTTATGCTTTTTTAGTTGCTTTTAACTGTTTAATCTACATTAGCAACATTTGGAGTTTTTCTGGTTATCAGGATGCTGTTGATTCTTGGTTCTTGATGTATTTTAGATTTAATTCAGCAACTACTTTTCTAGTAGTTCCCTAAAACACTTTGTTTTCAGGTCATTTGATAACTTGTATTAATGGTCCCATAATAATAGAATGGACTAGATTAACTCTTAGTTTGTGACTTTAAAAGTAAAATCAAAGCTGTTTTATACTGTGTCTTGTCTTGTCTGGAGCAGGGCGAAGCTGGGAATGCCACAGTTCCTCAGCCCTGAAGTGCAGAGCTTGCTGAGAGCGCTCTTCAAGAGGAACCCTGCTAATCGACTCGGTAATGCATGTGAACCTGAAAGGATGCAAATTACAAGGAACACGAGATGCACCGCTTAGACAGAGCATGTGAGCTAATGCTATCAAACCTCATCCTGATGAGGGGAAATGAAAAGACAGGTCTGTTCTCTGCTCTGCTCGTAGAAACGTCACTTTAACAGAAGCATGCCTGTAGCAATAACATGATTTTCAAAGCTTCTACGGTCTCTCCTTATTATGCCAATTATGTTGAACAATACCATTTATATCTGCCATGTTCAGGCAGCCAAACCATATGGAATTTCATTAAGAATTTGGCAGGACACAGAAAAGACTGATTGTGTCACTTTGTCTCTTCCCCTGTGACTGATAGGAGCTGGACCAGATGGAGTGGAGGAAATAAAAAGACATCGCTTCTTTGCATCCATAGACTGGACTGTGAGTACAATTTATCTCCTGAGCTCTACTTAATTGAAAAAGTGATCTATGTGCTGAAAGCAGCACAATCAAATGTTACATGGAAGAAGTTCCTTATCATAAATCTCATCTAAGTTTATCTTCACACACACACACAGATTCTGTGAGTTAATTATCAGGACAGCTGTTGAAGTTGTGTTGAGTTTTTTCCGAAGAATGTATTCCCCTGAAAACCTTTTTTTCTTATTCTTTGACAGTTTAATTGTTGCCCTGTTGTTGTACTTCTGAGACATTATTCAGGCTTTTGCTCTGAATTACAATGAGGGGACTGTTCTTGCTGTTTTTATGTCGTTAGAAATGTGCAACTGTTCATAAAATGCACACAATCAGGACTCATTAATCGTCATCAGCATGAGATTGTTCTTAGTCGTAAAATCCTTTCCCTGCTGCCCAACTTCGTTGTAATTAATCCTCTTATCTATAATAGCCTTTCTCACAAAAAGTTTTCTCATGCACATATTTTCTGGCTGCACACATTACCTGTGCAATTGTTATCTAACCTTGACACTGACTCCTTAAACATGGGTTGCATTAATCGGATCAGTTTTTCTGCAGAGCCCACTTGGCCCACCTGAAGCTTTGATTTGACACAGCCTGTCAAACATCACTGCAACTAAATCTGATTCTCCTTTGTGATTGGGCAAACTCAAGATTTTCTTGCAGCCTGAATAAATGAAAATAAAGAAGAACTCTGTCACGCAGTTTCAGGGACTGGACTCAGATAAAGTCAGAGATTTACTGTTTATAGGTTAAAGGACAATTTATTAGCTTAAGTAGCATACTTAATAAACTCAAAAATCACAGTTAAGCTAAAATGAAAAAAGCACAGCAGTAATACAGGTCAGTTTTATTAATTATCACTATCTAAAATAGATGGAGGAAGATAAAAGTTATGGCAATAACATTAAAAGACAAAAAGAATTTAAAAAAAAACTGTGTAAAAGAATAGTGGATAACTAAAAATGTTCAGTCCATTAAAACATTCAAAGTAAACTGGTAGCAATTATGTAAAAATAATGATAATAATGTATAACATGGTAAAGCAGTCCCATTAAATGTGGGAGAGAATAAAAGCTAATGTAAATAAAACTGTAAAATAAATAAATAATATAATACAATGGGATGGAATAAAAGACAAGACAGCAAGATTGTAATAAGCTCACAATAACAAGACAAGAAGGAGATAGTACGATAACAAGAATGATAAGAGTACAAGGGGGGGGGGGGGGGGGTGATAAAATATGTGTTTTATTGAGATTAGAGATGAATATTTGCTCCCTTTCAAAGATTTATAAGGTCTTGAGACATTTATTTATCCATCCTTGGAGTAATCTCCCTGTAATTTTAATTTCCGACGCCAAAATCCACTATTATCTGCTTTGCATGCCCGTTAATCTTATATGCTTTCTACAAACTCTCTTTTGCTTCCCTTTTCTGTAAAACTTGCTCAGCTCCACAGTTTGACTGTCACAAATGGTGTTATATTGGTTTCATTGTTTGAGCTTTCATTAAAAGCAAATTTCCACCTCCACACTTTGGTGTTTAAGCCAGACAAAATGCCTCCTCTTCTGTTCATCACAGTTGGTGCTACCTATCAGTACATTTCCTGATCTCTGAGGACATCTTCTTGAACAACATGACTAAAATAATACTTGATCAAATCACACAGGGAATTTACCAAAGTTCAAAAAAGCAGTTGAGATAGATATTAATTAAAGAATCTTTAAAGACATAAAAAATACATTTTTGCCTTTTGTAGGTGGCTACTTTTTGAGTTACTCAGTGTAAAACCAAGCCAAACTGTTAGCCAGAGAAGGAATAAGTATTGCAAGGGTGACACCTGCTGGTCTTACCTGGTTATACAATTATGTGAAAGAAGAGTCCAAGCAATCTACAGTATCTGTTCTGGTAAACAATACAAAAACACATGCTTACATGATTGTCTTTATCTTTGAGCTGTTGGAAAACATTATTTTCAGTGTTATGTGGTTATCCATGGTCTATTTCATTCTCCCTTCTTGTGAGTGACTGTGTTTAATCCTAAGATTCATTTGTGATGAAATTGAGTGTATAAACTCAGATTCTGATGGGAATCATAGTAAGAGATGTGCTGTGTAAGAGCCACGTCAGGGAAACTCGTCTGAATAAACAGCTGCTCAGTGGTAAGAAATTGGAGTTATGTTGACACTACAAAACTGAGAGCGCTATAGTCATCCGTTTATGTATTTATCTGATTTAACAACAAAATTTTGATCTGAATGATATTTCTAACTCTCTGGTGTAATCTCTTTTGTTATTGTCTGTAGAGATTGTACAAGAAGGAAATGAGGCCTCCTTTCAAACCCACAGTGGGAAGACCTGAAGACACTTTCCATTTTGACCCTGAGTTTACCTCAAGAACACCCACTGGTAACTTACACACTCAATACTGACGCATGCATGCACAAGTATCTGTTCCCCAACAGATGTTAAAATTACAAATCCAATGTAAACTAAGATCATCCTTCATTTGTCCCACAGTAGGGAAATATACAGAATTATTGTAATTAGTAAATAAAGCAATAATGAGTGACTAAAGCTGATGAGACATTTGATCTCAAGTGTGAGAGTCAACAGTGATAATATTTTTAGCACTTTTTTTATCTGACTTTGCCAACTCAGATTCTCCTGGTATCCCGCCCAGCGCAAACACACACCAGTTGTTTCGTGGTTTCAGCTTTGTTGCACAGAATCCGAATCCAGAGACGAGTGTTGCTACAGTAGCACCTTCCCCTCAGGAGCTGAGCAACATCAACCCCATTGCAAAGGTAAGCATCTTATATTGTTGTTCATGATGATTATCAACATCAGTCTGATCAGATGAGATTTTGTTAAAATGTTCAAATTTACCAAGTAATTAAGGGACTTGCCTTGTGGGTGATGTTTGGAAAAGTAAACTCCTCTTAATGACCTTACTTTTAAAAACATCACCCTCACAAATCACAGTCGACCATACTCTAGAGCAGGCAACAGCCAAGAACAAACAATTACTGTCCTTAAAGTTACACATGACTTTGACACAGCTGATTATGACAGATTTGTGTGTTTGTGTGTGTTTGTTTTATGCAGAATCTCTGTGGTGATCTGGCCTTTGATGATGTTTATGAACTCAAGGAGGAGGTTGGACAGACAGTGGCTTCTGTCTGCAGGAGATGTCTGCACAGAATCACAGCTGTGGAGTATTCAGTAAAGGTAGAAGACATGAGATATTTTCCTTGACCTATGTAAGATATTCAACTCCATAACTTCATGTGTTTTTAAAGTATGAGCCTCAGGGTCTATGTGAGTTTTTGACACAAGAGATTTTAGAACAGCACAATTATACTTCTTCAGCATATCAGTTGGAAAACAAGCAGAAGTGGCTGCCATGTATTTTTGTTGTCTTCCTGATGAAATTGTAATCGCTGAAAATGCTCATTTGGCACTGACTCACT
>RPOG01006201.1:6150-25737 GCA_008086565.1 Thalassoma bifasciatum | reverse complement strand
GTGGTGAGATTATCCTCCTTGGCTTGGCGGTGTCTCTCTGTAATCTGTTATTAAAGTTCTTATCTGAGCCCTTTCATAATAAAAGTCTTCCATTAGCAGTTGGATATTTTCAGCCTCACAGCAGAGTGACATCACAGTGACTCTGCGTGCTGATTGGCCAATCCCTCCTCGCTCTGAGCAGGCATTTTAGTCTCATTTTTTTTTAGCCTCGGTTGGTCAGCATTTATCCAAAGCTGCACCTGAAACATGACACCATTGTGAAAAAGACCGAGTGAATCTGACCTGTTAGTTTCTCTCTGATCACTATTGACCTCAGAGGTCCACTGAGTCTCTAAGTGACAGTGTGTATCGAGTGTGTTGATGATGTTGTGTGTTTCTGTGTGAACAGGTCTGCAGACGATGCGTCATGTCTGATGGTCAGCACACCTAACAAAGCTTTGTCTCAGTCCTTTGAAAACCTACTGGACGACAACAACTTTGGACTGGTACATGTAAGACACACGTACACAACAAGACCTTATCTACAGGAACATCTTTCTTTTAAGTATATTCAGTGTTTTACTCTCTCCCCTCACTCCTCTGTGACTGTCTGACTCCTGACTCCAAAAGTTTAACACTCAGTTTTTCTTTGACAGAAGTTTAAAAAAGACCCATACGTCACGACGCTGGGAGGATTCTCTAAAGTCACAAACTACATCTACGACGCCTTCAGGGGAACAGAGGAGCAGCATCAGCGCCCCCCAGAGGAGGTGGCTGACCTGCTGGGGGAAGTGATCCCAGGGCTGGAGATCAACCAGCAGGAGGAGCCCGGCTTCGAGGTCATCACCAGGGTGAGAGGACTTCAACCTCTTTACCTCTGAGGCAGCTTATCTGAAAATGAGCGGGTGCTAGAATGAAACTGTGTGTGTTCTTCTTAGATCGATCTAGGGGTGCGGCCTCAGGTCACGAGGGCAGGGCCTCTGTCGGTGGAGGACTGGACCAAACACCAGGATCAGGAGGGGAGGATGACAAACGTCCCTCAGCTCAAACACGCCATCTTCAAGGGGGCACGTACACTTCAACATGATCACTAACAGCTCCATTTATATCAGTTTAAATCATTATAACACCTGTTAATGTTTGTGTGTGTGTGTGTGTGCAGGGTCTGTGCCACGCTTTGAGGAAAGAGGCCTGGAAGTTTCTGCTGGGATATTTCCCCTGGGAGAGCACGCTAGAGGAGAGGAAGACCCTTCAGAGAAACAAAACGTAATACAAACACACAAACACACACTCACACACACACACACACACAGTGACAGAGGAGACTGTCTGATATAATACCTGCGTCAGACAAACACAATCAAACCTTCCTCGCTCTGAGACAAGAAGCTGACACATCCTCATACGTTTGATGTTGTTGTTGTTGGGGTTTTGCTGATGTTGTCGTCTGTTTCCATGGGTACAGGGATGAATACTTCAGGATGAAGCTGCAGTGGAAATCTGTGAGTGAAGAGCAAGAGAGGAGAAACTCTCGCCTCAGAGACTATAAGAGTTTGATCGGTAAGACTCAATATCCAAGGCTAACCTTCGTGTCATGTTTGGAGTATGTCCAACTTCAAATCCTCCTCTTTGTTCTGTCAGAGAAAGATGTGAACCGGACCGACAGGACCAACCGCTTTTATGAAGGAATAGACAACCCTGGTCTTGTCCTGCTTCACGACATCCTAATGACATACTGCATGTTTGACTTTGACCTGGGTGAGTCCTCTTCTCTGGCCTCCTCTCTAAGGTTACTCCTGTCTCTCCTCTCTCTCTTTTCTAACCTCCTCTCTGTGTCTAACCGTGTCCTTCCTCTCTGGCCTCCTCTCTTGGTCTTACACTCTCTCTCATCTCTCTCCTCTTTGGTTCTAATCCTGTCACTCCTCTCTCTTCTATCTGACCTTTTCTCTGGGTCTATCCTTGTCCCTTCCTCTCTGGCCTCTCCTCTAGCCTCCTATCTGAGTCTAACCCTGTCATTCCCTCTCTCGCCTCTCTAGCCCCCTCTCTTGGTCTAACACTGTCTCTCCTCTCTGGCCTCCTATCTTGGTCTAACACTGTCTCTCCTCTCTGGCCCCCTCTCTTGGTCTAACACTGTCTCTCCTCTCTGGCCTCCTATCTTGGTCTAACACTGTCTCTCCTCTCTGGCCTCCTATCTTGGTCTAACACTGTCTCTCCTCTCTGGCCTCCTCTCTTGGTCTGATACTGTCTCTCCTCTCTGGCCTCCTATCTTGGTCTAACACTGTCTCTCCTCTCTGGCCTCCTCAGGTTATGTTCAGGGAATGAGTGACCTCCTCTCTCCGATCTTGTATGTGATGGAGAACGAGGTGGACGCCTTCTGGTGCTTTGTGTCCTTCATGGATCAGATGGTGAGATCAGAACTAAAAGCAGAGTCAGTCTGCTCTCAGGTGTGTGTTTTGGCTCACCTTGTGTGTGTGTGTGTGTGTGTGTTTGCAGCATCAGAACTTTGAGGAGCAGATGCAGGGGATGAAGACTCAGCTGATCCAGCTCAGCACTCTGCTCAGACTTCTAGACTTGTCCTTCTGGAACTACCTGGGTATGATCCCATGACTCACCTGTTTGATATTTACCTGTTACCTGTGTGATGTGTTTATTTGAACATGTGTACCACGTGTCCTTCTCAGAGTCCCAGGACTCAGGGTACCTGTACTTCTGCTTCCGCTGGCTGCTCATCCGGTTTAAGAGAGAGCTCAGCTTCCAGGACGTGCTGCGGCTCTGGGAGGTCAGTCACATGATCCTCACATCACACATGCAGCATGTATGATTGTCAGACGTATGGCACGTGTTCAACTGTGTTCTGGTGTCCAGGTGATGTGGACCGAGCTGCCCTGTCAGAACTTCCACTTGCTGGTCTGCTGCGCCATCCTGGACTCAGAGAAACAGAAGATCATGGAGGAGAACTACGGCTTCAATGAGATCCTCAAGGTGAATTTGTTCATGATGATGATGATGATGATGATGATGATGATTATTGAGTAAAGAGGGTCACAGCCTTTGACCCTTGACCCCTGTATGTGTTTATTTCAGCACATCAACGAGCTCTCCATGAAGCTGGACGTCGAGGAGATCCTGCATAAGTCAGAGGGGATCTGTCTGCAGATAAAGAGTTGTAAGGTGAGTTCAAAGACTGAGTCACTCTCATAGATCACATGAACCAGATGCAGAGACAAAAACAGGAAGTTTACTCTGGTCACATGATGTCACTGATAACGTCACAGACTCAGAGGCGATCATAGAGCGTGAATTCAACTGACAGTCTGTGTCTCTTACTGCATGACTCCATATGTTTAATGGTGTGTTTAGCTCACCTCCTCTTCCTCCTTCTCCTCAGGACCTTCCTCGCTCCATCAGCGTCATCCTGGGTCTGGACCCGACCGTCAGCGGATCCGACCCGACAGACTGCGAAGCGTCTCCAGCTCTCAGAGCGGCTCACAGAGCAGACGCCTGCTCCAACGGACACTTAAGAGAAAGCAGCTCTCACAACAACAGCTGCAAAGTGGCCTTCATATCGTAGTGAACAGAGACTGACTCAGTCAGCGGAGGAAGAAGAGGAAGAGGAGGAAGGGAGGAGCAGGGAGCCTGTATAAAAGGATCTGAGATTATTAAGAATCTTATTTTTGTAATTCTTGTACCATAACGTCTCTTTGAGTCAGTCATTCCTCTGCTGATGAAGCTCTAACGCTCTGTCAGGGCGGGTCTACGTCAGAGGAGAGGAGGAGGAGGAGGAGTTACTCCTCATCATGACACTGATCTGCTCTGTAAGACGTTTGCAGACAGCAGGTTTGATCGTTGTCCTGAGAATAAAAGTTATCAGCTGTAGTCGTCTCTGATTCCTGTCACAAACACAAGTACACACATAAACACTCTGCTCTTCACGCCCTGATATCTGTGTGTTTCTGTGTGTGTGTGTGCGTGTGTTAAGTCACTCCAACTTGTGTGAGGAAATTACCACAACACAAACTGTCAGCTGGAGATAAGACAAAAAAAAACACCTCTTTTGTGCAGCTCGCTTCACCTGTTCACACCTGGCTTCACTCAGATGACTCTGTGTTTACTGTTGTCTCATGCCCTGAATCATTCCCCATAGAACTCTATGTTAAAATAAACTGCAGTTCCCTGATTGTCCACCAGGGTCTGACTCCAGCAGTGAGTCAGTTCCCATAGAGCCCCATGTTAACATGTTTACAGCCTGGGTTGGAGGTGTTTCTTTTACCAGTGTCTTACTTAGTGGGTTTAGAGACTCTCAGACTTGTCCAGGATGAACCCAGAACAGTCATTATTGAGGACGGGTTCTTGGACTCTGACTGAGGGTTTGCCTGCTCAGACCTGAGCGGTGAAATCTAAGTGTGGACTGGACAAGCTCGTTGAGCCGATCTCGGCCTTAATTCATTCATGAATCTGAAAAATGTCAGAGCTGCAGATAAACAGCCCATCTTCCCTCTGAATGTCATTCAGTTGCTTTCATGTGAGTGATGGACGCCCTCCTCCCCCTCCCTCCTCCTCCCTCCCTCCTCTTGATGGGAGACATTTGGCTCGAGCGAGAGAGGAGCCGGAGGAAGGTATCACCTGCCATCTGCTCATAAAGCTCCTTCAGAGTCAGAACAAAGCAGATGCAGCTCCTCCTGACGCCTCTCTACTCTTTCATTTCCTGTCAGGCAGGAAATTGTCTGAGCTGACGGTTGATAGTACGCCACCGCCGCTCAGCGCTAATCACCAACCATCTCTGAGGGTTTTATTGAAGCGAGGCCTGTTTGTGAGGACTGATGGTGGACTGTCAGTCAGGGAGAGGCTGAACAGAAACACTTTAATTATAGGAACAGAGAAAATGAGCAGCGTGGAAACAGCACACACACACACACACACACACACACACACAGAATGAACCTGAGCACAGGTGCATGAAATCAGCAGCCTGAGCTTTATAAGGGTCTGTACTTATTTCCAGCCTGAGTTTGGATACGAATTGGAGAAATGTTCCTGAACAAATATCATGCTGCTGCACCAACGCACCTACACATCTACTCATCTACACAGGAGGGTCTTTTATTTTGAAGTCATGTCCTTGAGAGTCTTATATTTTGAAGTGAAGCATTTGAGAGCAGTTTTTTTGAAATAAACCCTTTGAGGGTCTTTTATTTTGACATTTGCACTTAAGTGTCTACAATTTTGAAGTTTGACCTTGAAAAGACTTTTATTTTGAAGTAAAGTAAGTACAGTAAGACCTTTGGGAGTGTTCTACTTGAACATTTAAGAGTCTTTTATTTTGAAGTGAACCTTTGAGATTCATTGAACACATACACACAACCAACACATCAACACACTATATCACAAACTTCATACTTTCACAGTAGAGTCTTAAGTTTTGAAGTTAAACCTTTAAGGGTCTTTTATTATGAAATAAAAACCAGTCAATCAATGAACTGTTATTTATGTAGCATCTTTTATACAAATAAAATGCACTTCAGAGTGCTTTGCAGGTATTGAACAATTGAACATAAACAATGTACAAAAGAAAAAAAAATGAATAAATAAAAACCACAAGAAAAATATTTTTGAAAGAAAGATTCAACAGTCAAGACTAATGCACCCCACTAAAATATATCTATATAAGGAGCGTAAAAGTTGAAAAAAAAAAAGCTATGAGGTAGAAATAAGATTGTCAATAGTCATCACAAGCAAAATACAATAAATATGATAAAATAAATAAATAAATACTGTTGATAAGATAGTACAGTAATTAAAAGAAATGAGACAGTAAATAATTACTGAAGTGAAAAATTGTCGAAGGTTAAGGTAAAACATTTAAGAGGTTATTTTATTTTGAAATAAATCTTTCGGATTCTTTTATTTTGAAATAAAGATATTGAGAGTTCTTTATTTTGAAGTTAGCCTGTGAATAAAACCCTCTGGAGGAGGTGAAGCTGTGTGTTGAGGGGGTGGAGCTTCTCTCCCTCCTCCTCCTGTGTTCTAGTATAAATCCAGACTCTGAGCGTCTGTGTGTGTGTTACTGTGTCAGAGTGTGTGTGTGTCAGGGTGTGTGTGTGTGTGTGTCTCTGTGTCTCTGTCAGTCAGGTGTGTCTCAGGTCGCAGAGCTGGAGCCCTGGTACTCCTACACTCACTGGTTTCCCATGGCCTCGTCCCATGTGATGAAGGACGGGCCCCCGCCGGGGCCGCCGCCCAGGATGCAGCCCGCCATGATGATGTTCTCCAGCAAGTACTGGTCCAGGAGGGGGATGAGCCTGGACTCAGCCATGTTCCAACGCCACACAGGGGGGCAGATGGTGAGGGACCACTCTGCAACTTCATCTCCATCTCTGTCATCATCCTGTTCATCATCATCAACCTCTGTTTCTTCATCCTCATTATCTTCCGCATCTTTCTTTTCATGCCACTCTTTCAACTTCTCATCATCTTCTTTATCCTCTCTATCATCCAACATCTACACTCCTCCATCATCATTGTCATCATCATTCTCTTCATAGCACCCTAAAACTCCTCTTCCTCCTCTTCCCTTACTGTTCATCCTCCTCCTTCCCCTCCTTTACTTCTTCTGCTCCTCCTGCTTGCTCCCTGAGTTAAGTCTTGCAGGTTGCGTTTCCTTACAGTCTGTTCTCGGGGATCAGAGAACCCTCACTGTAATCAGGTTTATTTTTTTGTGGCTTAGTTGAAATTTTTGTCTGAAGGGTTCAGCTCAGAGCTTTGACATTACTGTGCATACGTGTGCTTGTGTTTGTTTGAGTGTGTGTGTGTGTGTGTGTGTGTGTGTGTGTGTGTGTGTGTGTGTGTTTGAAGCCTTTTATTTTTTTTCTCTTCTGTGATGTGCTCCATAAATACTCATACTGCGCACACACAAAAAACAGATCAGAGACATGCTGCACTGATTTTTGATTCAGGGGGAAATATCTATAACGTACTTATGAAAAATAAGTTCAATATTGTGTAATTTTTTAAATTTCACATTTCACATTTGCATTGAAAATTCAAAATTGGCAGACATCATATCATTTAAGTAAGTAAAATTATGATTGAACACAATAAGAAAAAGTGAACATATTCTGAAACTGTTTTTTTTATTTACCATTTTAGCCTTTCTAATTAAAAAAGAGCTTTTTTATAAGTCTTGAAACTGTCATGCTGTCCCATTACAGCCAACATATTTAATATTCAGAATTCTAGTGTTGACATTCTGCAAACAGGTTTAGAGTCGGCGCAGATCAATAAATAATTTTGATTGACAGTAACAATGTCACAAGTAATATGTTTGACATTTATTAAAAAAAAAGCAGTTCAGATTTACAGTATGACATTTTTGGGGATGTTAATGGAAAATTGCAATAAAACATTTCAAATTAACACAATTTGAAATAGGCATCAACAAAAATGACAAAATCATTTTGGAAAAACTGAACCTGGCTTATGACATCGTTTTTTTTGCTGTTTTGAAACTGAAAAATATCACTGACTCATTCACAAACATACACAAAAAAGTATTTATAGGTAAGTACTTGTTGCTGATGTTGATTTCTGATGTTTCTGAATAAAATCCTCCTTTGGTTTTGATTTTCTGTCCAGTCTCGACGCCCGTCCTTTTGTCCAATCAAAGAGAAGCCTGAAGCTGAGGGTGGAGCAGAGGATTCTGGGAGAACTGCTGTGGTTTTTTCTCTGAAGAATGAGGTTGGCTGTTTAGTCCGAGCGCTGCGAGTCTTTCAGGTCAGAAACACCTGCACCCCCATCCTTGTGTACCTGTGTACCTGTGTACCTGTGTACCTATCACCTCCTCGTCTCTGCTGCAGGAGAAGCGAGTGAACCTGAACCACATTGAGTCCCGAGTGTCTCGTCGAGTCCCTGGTGATGTGGAGATCTTTGCCGACTGCAGCTGCAGCAAGAAGGAGTTCAACGAGCTGCTGCAGCTCCTCAAAGACCACGTCAACATCCTGTCCTTCAACACACCTGTGCACACCTGGTCAGCCGAAGCCGGTAAACACACCTGGACTCTTTACAGTCCACCACTCACACACAAACACACAAATACACACGCACTAAGAGTGTACCTGTGTACCTGTGTGTCCTCAGATGAAGACGAAGTTCCCTGGTTCCCCATGAAGATCTCTGAGCTGGATCAGTGCTCACACAGAGTCCTGATGTACGGATCCGAGCTGGACGCTGACCATCCAGTGAGTCTGATTCGGGGGGCAGAGAACAGATCTCAGAGTGAAACTGGTCACAGATGGTCAGAGAGAGGCATAGTTCACTTTTCATCAGAAGTGAACTTTATATAAATCACAGGATAAACTTCAAAGGTAGGGTCCGCAGGAATTCCCTAAAAATAACATATCAACTTTTACAGGAATAATCCTGCCAAATCATCATCTATGGGCCTCTATTTATGTGTGTCAGTGTCCGTGTCTGCCTCAACCCCCAACTCTGCCTGTATGTTGATGTTTTGACTGGCAGAGAGGAGGCGCGGTGATCCCAGCGAATCACAGAGTGCTCGTGACTCTGCGTGTTGATGATAGCAAGAAGCTATGATGATTGTGGCCATAGCAAGGAAGTCAGGTGTACAGCTCTTGAGTCCCTCCTACCCTTAGCTGGGGGGCTGCAGGTGCTCACAGGGCTGGTGAGTGTGTTCACTAAGCTACGGTTGGAGGTAGTGAGCATGCGCTGCCACTGGCACTGAGCCATGGAGCCCAGTTTGGATGTTATGTTTATAAACAGTAACCACAATTCCTGCAGATCCTACCTTTAATGACTCATACACACAACTGGAACAGCAGCTCATTACTCATCAGGCTCTGGCTCCCCCTGGTGTTCAGTGTCAGAACTACACATTCATTAAATGGCAGTGTCCACACAGGACCTCTCTGTAACACCTGGGACTGGAGCTCATCTATTCTACTCTCATCTGGCAGGGCTTTAAGGACGAGGTGTACCGTCAGAGGAGGAAGTACTTTGTGGAAGTGGCGATGAATTATAAATTGTGAGTATCCTGATGTTTACACAAAAGTGTAAGAGAGAGGACGTCTGTTTCTTTGTGATGTCTGAATGTCTCCCCCCAGTGGACAGCCCATCCCTCGAATCGAGTACAGCCCCGAGGAGGTGAAGACGTGGGGGGTGGTGTTCAGAGAGCTCACCAAACTGTACCCAACCCACGCCTGCAGAGAGTACCTGAAGAACCTGCCGCTGCTCACCAAACACTGTGGCTACAGAGAAGACAACATCCCTCAGCTGGAGGACGTGTCCCTGTTCCTCAGAGGTCTCCTAATCACAGACAAGAATCTTTATATCATAAAATAAGACTCAAACTAACACCTTGTTACGTCTTCATGTGTCTCAGAGAGATCCGGGTTCACTGTCAGACCTGTCGCCGGTTACCTGTCCCCCAGAGACTTCCTGGCTGGTTTAGCTTACAGAGTGTTTAACTGCACTCAGTATGTCCGACACAGCACCGACCCGCTCTACACACCTGAGCCGTGAGTGAAATCAACTGAGATACCTGAGATTTAATCAGTAATTTCTGTAATCTCAGCTCTTATTTTGAAGCTTGGGGACTTCCTGTGTGTTTTCAGCGACACATGTCACGAGCTGCTCGGTCACGTCCCTTTGCTTGCTGATCCAAAGTTCGCTCAGTTCTCTCAGGAGATCGGCCTGGCCTCTCTGGGAGCGTCGGACGAAGACGTGCAGAAACTGGCCACGGTGAGTCATAATGTGCTCCCGTCAGTCTGTGGGTACAGAGATCTGCACCAGCGCCCCCTACAGTCCTCTGTCAAACCTCACACTGTGACTCCTGTGTCTGTAGTGCAGCTCCTGTTTGACAATAATCCATCTAATCTGGTCAGCAAATGGTCCTTAAGTGGAATTCATTCACATGGAGAGATCACACAAATTTTAGCTTTTCCAGCTCCTCCTCGAAATATTTTTACTGTGTAATGTCTGTGGTTGTGTAATTTTTTACAGTGTAATATCTATCGGTGTATTTTTTACAGCCTAATGTCTCTGTGTTGGTATTACTTACAGGGTAGACAAAGTACTCAACTTCAGTACTTGAATCAAAGCATCAATACCTGTGGTCAAATCTACCTCATCTACAATTAAAAGTTGCTTGGTCAAAATTCCATCCATCCATTTTCTTAACCGTCTATCCTGCTAATTCAGGGTCGCTGGTGGCTGGAGCCTATCCCAGCTGTCATTGGGTGAGAGGCGGGGTACACCCTGGATTGGTCCCCAGTCAATCTCAGGGCTGACATAGAGACAAACAACCAGTCACGCACACACTCACACCTATGGCAATTTAGAATAATCAGTTAACCTAACGTGGGCATGTTTTTGGACTGTGGGAGGAAGCTGGAGTACCCGGAGAGAACCCACGCATGCACAGGGAGAACATGCAAACTTCACACAGAAAGGCCAACCATGCCCGAACGGGGAATCAAACCGGGGACCTTCTTGCTGTGAGGCTGAGGCTCTACTTGCTGCGCCACCGTGCAGCCTGCTTGGTCAAAATTTTACTTGAGCATTAAAAAGTAAAAAGTACATTTTCCAACTTCTCAGTGCTTTCAATGAACCTTGTAGGTCTCTGAAACCTGATGATGAACTGACTTACATGAAGAACTGCTCTGCCACAACAGGTCAATAGAAATACCTGTAAACACTTCAGCATAGAAATGCAATCAAAAACAATAAAGAAAACTGCTGTCATTTATTTTTCCTATTTTAACTTCCCCAACCAAAAAAAGGAGGAGGGCCTTTCTTTTCTTGCATAACAATAAAGTCTGAGATGGATGCAGCTGTAGCTCTTTATGTTTTCATGTATGTATGTGCCATGGTGTTTCAGCACAGTGATTCTATTTACATCTACTTCCCCTTCTGTCTGAAATTTGCTTTGACCAACTGCAGTCTGATAGCAACTGTACTAAGTATTTGTGTCGATCACACTATATTCAGTCCATTCTTGATCTGACTAAGCTGTTTACATGGGCTTGAATAGTCTGATCTCCCTCATAGTCAGATTTCTCAACTGCATGTAAACATACTGACTGTAGAGTTTGTATATTTTTTAAAGTGTTATATCTCTTTGTGTGTATTTTTACAGTGTAATATCTCTCTTTTTTTAACAGTTGTTTCTGTCTGTGCATTTTTTTACAGTGTTATTTCTTCACCATTGAGTTCGGGTTGTGTAAACAGGATGGTCAGCTGAGAGCTTATGGAGCTGGGTTACTGTCATCTATTGGAGAGCTGAGGGTGACACACACACACACACACACACACACACACACACACACACACACACACACACACAAATGAACATGTAAAGAACAAAGCGTGTGAGGAATTAAACTAAGGAACAGTCTGCTGCATCATTGTTTCCATTAGGATCATCACTTCCTGTCGCATGACCTTTCCATCAGCTGAACTTCTGCTGTTTCTAAACTTTATTTCCCAGCATGCTCTGTCAGACCAGGCGTGTGTGAGGATGTTTGACCCCAGGACGACCTGTAACCAGGAGTGTCTCATCACCACCTTCCAGGACGTCTACTTCGTGTCCGACAGCTTTGAGGAGGCCAAAGAGAAGATGAGGTGACCTTTAAGAGTTTACACACAACTTCCTGCTGCTGACGTTAATCTTACAGTAACCCTGTGTGTTTGTGTGTGTGTGTGTGTGTTTGATCCAGGGAGTTTGCTAAGACCATAAAGCGTCCCTTCTCCGTGTACTATAACCCGTACACCCAGAGCATCGACCTGCTCAAAGACACGCGCAGCATCGAGAACGTGGTGCAGGACCTGCGCAGTGACCTCACAACCGTCTGCGACGCTCTGGGAAAAATGAACACCTACATGGGCATCTGAGCTCTGATTGGTTGGAAACATCAGTGACATCACAGTGCCTCTGTGGAACATCCCACCTGAGTTCATGTCACCTGAAGCATCAATGTAAATAAGACGATGAGGGAAGGAGGGGGAGGATGTTTCTTCCAGTTTATGGGTCAGATTGTTGTAAACTGTATCCTCATGTTCTCATCAATAAACGACTTGTGTCTCTCAGAGTGTGAGCTCTTATTTCGCCTAAAATTAAAACTTTCAGTTTGATCAACACAACATTCAAAATTTTTACCTGGAGAAAGAAGCTTAGCATATGGGGAGTTTTGTAGACGTGTTAGGGAAAAAACATCAACTTTTTTTTTTTGCAGTCACTCAGTACATTTACATGCATGTGTTTGTTAAGGGGGAACATCAGGTTTTAAAAAAATGAAGCCTATCTGCACTGCAAAAACTGAAATCTAAGCAAGTCATTGTGTCTTATTTTTAGTCAAATTTGTCTTACTATTCTTGATTTGAGCCACATTTACTCGACGAGGTCATAAAAATGTCTCCTTTCAAGTTTTTTAAAGACAAAAATGAGGCATCAATTGCTTATAACAAGTAAAAAAAAAATCTGCCAATGAGATAATAGAAAACATTCTTGTTTTAAGACATCTTTCTAATTTCAAGAAACTCCCCGGGCGTCTTATCCAATTGGCAGATTTTTTTTTACTTGTTACAAGCAATTTACACCTCATTTTTGTCTTTAAAAAACTTGGAATAAGACATTTTTATGACCTGGTCTGGTGAATGTGGCTCAAATTAAGAACAATAAGATAATTTTTTTACTACAAATAAGACATAATGACTTGCTTAGATTTCCATTTTTGCAGTGTGAAAGTGCTGACACTGCAATACTGTAAGAGACTGAGATGGCCACTCCAGAACCTTCACTTTTTGTAACCTTGTCTTTTGGATCATTGTCATGTTGAAACTTTGAAGTACGTCTCATGTGCAGCCTCTGGGCTGATGAGTGTAAATTTTCCTTCTGTATTTTCCAAAAACATGCTGCATTCATCTTGCCATTAGTTTGGACCAAGTTCCCTGAGCCTTTGTAGCTCACACATCCCCAAAACATCAGTGATCCACCTTTCTTGACCTTTCATCATTGGTCTTGTTGACTCCTCTCCAAACGTAATGTTTATGGTTGTGGCCAAAAAGTTTAGTTTTGGTCTCATTACTCCAAATGACTTTGTTCCAGAAGTTCTGAGGCTCTTCTCTGTGCTGTTTGGCGTATTGTAAGCAGGAAACTTTGTGGCATTTGTGTTGAAATGACTTTCTTCTAGCAACTTGACCATGCAGCCCATTTTTCTTCAAGTGTCTCCTTATTGTGCATCTTGAAACAACCAGACAAAATCCTTTCAGAGAGTCCTGAATTCAGCTGATTGTTTTTTCTTTTTTTGCATCCCCCACAATTTTCCTGTCAGTTGTATCTGAAATTTTTGTTGATCTACCTGACTGTAATTTGATTTCAACAGAATCCCTCATTTTCCTATTTTAAATTGGATTTTGAACACTGCTTATTGGCATTCACAATTCCTTGGATATCCTTTTTCCCCCTTTATTGTTTTAAACAGTTCGATTATCTTTTCCTGCAGATCCTTGAACAATTATTTTTCTTTCCCCGTGACTCAGAATCCAGGAATGTCAATGCAGCACTGGATGAAAGATGCAAGTGTCTGTCAAGAGCTCAGAAGCTCACTGACTTTTTACACACGCACTGATTACAAGCAAATAGATCACAGGTGAGGATGATTACCTTTAGTAGACAAACCCATTTGTGTCAACTTGTGTTTATGTTATCAGGCCAAAATCACCAGGGTATGTAAACTTTATGTCCATATTTTACAGTCTATTATGTAAATATCTAAAACAGCACCCTCCCTCTTTCTCTCCCTCTCTCTAAGGGGTTCACTCTGGCTCACACTTGTCCTCAGATATTTGCATGATGGAAAAAAAGTTTCCAAACTCAGAAACAGAGAGTGTTGGTTACAGACCACCTTCCCTTCTGTATGCAAAGCTTCAGGGAGAGTCTGTAGGTTTAAAAGGATGAGGAGGAGGAGGGGGGAAGAGAGTCTTCATCACACAGAGCAGACAGACCCCACCTGAAGGTCAGTTTATAAATTTCATATTTATTCACAACAAGAGCAGTTTTTAAACAATAAATTGTCCATTGGCTCAAAGCTGGTTTGAGTCAACCTTTCAGAGTCTGCTCCTCTGTAGTGCTGTATGTCTATCAGTTTTTTTGGTTTTGGAAAGCTAAAGTTAAGTTATGGGCTGGAAATTGTCGCACTAGAAACTGAACTCAAATCATAATTTCAAAAGCATGATCTGATATTGAATTTGATGTTTGAAACCTTAATTTACTTGCGTTGAAATTTTACCTAAGCCACTTGGAAATTCAGCTCTCTTCATTCCTTGTTTGAAAATATACAATTTTACATCAGTTTGCAAGGTTGAGATTCAGTTTTGCACTTGACCCATAGCTATGCCATGCCCTCTCCACCCACTCTAACAAACAATGAACTTTTAATGACAGGTAGAACTTTTACATGTTCAATTCAATTTCACTTCACAGTGGCACTTCCTGTATCGAGTCTAAGCCTGTGATGGAGACCAATTGAGCGCAGACTCAGGTTTATTTAGGTGTGCTTTAAACTTTAAAGTTCAAACACACCTCTTTTATTCAAGCACACCCTGAAGTACCATATTACAACCATTTAAATTAATTTGTTTGTTGAATGTCAAAAGCGTCATCTCACTTTCCACCAAAATGCTTTGGGACCATCGAATAATGGGTCACAAATTGTCACGATGGTTAACATACAACAAACAAATGATAATTTAGTTGTTTGCAGATGTATTACTAATTGTAAAGTGACCAATTTTAGCAACAAGACTGAGCGAGCAAAGCAGTTTGTGTTATGAAGTTTTTGGAACTTCTGGTATGAGAGGACGCTGGCGTGCTTGTCGCCGCTTCTCTGCCAGTCAAACTTTTCTCAAACTTTCGCTCACCCTGCTACAACATCACGCAAACTTTGCTTTTAGTTTCGATTGTGCACTCGTTAAAGGTCCAAATCAGGTTTCCTGCTTTGGTTTTGCTGTTGGTTTTTTGTTTGTTTTCCCCCTTTACCTTTGGAAAGCGACCTTGGGTTCCTTGAAAGACGCTGTATGAATTAAAATTACTATTATTGTTATTATAATTATTATGAGGGCCTGGAAATTTCAGTCTTTAGTTAGAGTTAGCGCTAACTATCTGAAAAGCTAAACATCAACAAATACATTTCAGTTTTAAAAATCAAATCCAGTATCAGGCCATGCTTTTAAAATTCAATATGATTATTCAAATTCAGTTTCTAGTGTGGTTCAGTGGTTTATTTTGACTGATGAGTTCAGTAGAAGTGAACAGTTACCTGTGAAATGGTTCCACTGACAATAATCTATCTCAGTGATTCCCAACCTGTGGGCCGTGGCCCCCTGCTGGGCCGCGAAGGTACTGCAAGTGGGCCGCCAAATCATTTCCAAAACCGTGTGATCTTTGTGGAGAGTAATTATATAAAGATACAAATATACAGAATAATGATAACTGTGAAAACTCAGTTATGTTTCAAAGGATATTAAACATGTTCAAATATTTATATACAGAAAAAAGTCCTCTAACAGGACTTGTTGGAGCCCAATATGTAACATGACCATAAATTCAACAACGACAACCTAAAATGTAATAAAAAAAATATATGTATATATCATAAAACCCAAAATGCATTTATTTGTAGCTAATGTAACGAAAGGACTGAGCCTAAAATGTAATAAAATTAATGTTGTGTAACCCAAAATGTAATTACTGACCCAAAATCTAACAAGTTGTTACACTGTGAGCGAAAATTTAAAACGTTTTTGGCTTGGCATGTCACATTATTGACCATTTGTTACATTTTGGGTTTACGATATTTTTTTAATTACATTGAGGGTAGTCGCCCTTTCGTTACAAATCTAGCTCTAACAAGGCATTATATATATCCTCTGTGCTTATTGGGTTGAGGGTGGGCCACAAACATTTTTGAGACTTAAAAGTGGGCCCTGAGTTGGAAAAGGTTGGGTATCACTGATCTATCTCATCTAACAAACCCTCCAACATTAGTGTTTTCTAACTGTAGTTGTAATGTTGACATGTTTCAGTAGGTGGCAGTAATGTGCCGGAACCTAGCCACAACAAACTAAGACAGAAGAGTAATAGCATAAAAGTTGTGCATTGTGGGAAACAGAATGCAGGAAAGACTGGCCAGAGAAGTTTTCCCAGATCAGTGGAAAATCCAGGTGTTAAAGTCTCCAGATAACTCTCTTTGTACAGGAAGTTTGGAAACGAGCCCCGGTTTCTCTCCATGTTAAACCCTTGGTCTGTGCCGTAGGTCACGATGGGAAACAGCAGCACAGCTCCATCACCCTGTAGGGGAAACTCCACCTGCGGCAGTCACGGTCCTGTGGGTGGACCCCCTCCCCCTTTTTTCTCACCTCATATGGGGAACTTCAGCTTCCTGTTCTGGCTCCTGGATCTTTCCGGGGTCAGTTTCACTCAGATCATCAACCACTGTCACGTTCAAGGTGGGACTCTCAGCTGGTTTGGGGTCAAGCTCTTCATCTTGTTGACAGCGTTCCCGGCTAACGCGGCGTTGATGATGATGCTGCTGAGCAGGAAGAGATCCATGACGCCGTCCGAGCTGTTGGGCCTGAACGTGTCGGTGATGGACGTCCTGTACTGTCTGTGTCTGCCTCTGGACTTGTACCTGGCCCTGCACCAACCCCCTGAGACCACCCAACATGCTCAGGAGGCGCTGTTCGCCCTCAACGTGTTTGGCTGCCCCCTGCTGCTCACCTTCATGTGTTTGGAGCGCTACATTGCGGCGGCGTGGCCCATCACTTACATCAGACTGGGGCGGTGGGAGTATCGGGTGGCTCTGTGCACCTGTACCTGGATCCTGACCCTAACTGTAGCCCTGCTGGGGTACTTCGTTGGTCTGCTGTCCCTGGTCCTGGTCTTGTCCGTCATCATCTCGCTGCTCTTCCTGCTCATGCTGCTCAGTTTGCTCGCCATCGTGTGGGTTCTGTGTCAGAGCGGCCCAGGCGACACTTCAGGATCCGGCGTGCCGTTAAAGAGGCGAGCTCTGAAGAACATCGTGGCTGTGATGGTCCCGTCTGTCTTGGCGTATTCTCCTCTAGTGGCTCTCGTCCCG
This sequence comes from Thalassoma bifasciatum, assembly GCA_008086565.1. Taxonomy (NCBI): domain Eukaryota; kingdom Metazoa; phylum Chordata; class Actinopteri; order Labriformes; family Labridae; genus Thalassoma; species Thalassoma bifasciatum. Next base: position 8,614 of record RPOG01006201.1, on the reverse strand, counting down.
TACATGGCGGTGATCACGTCATCACACTCAGGCACCATTGGCCCCCCCCAGTGCGCCGTCCTGCAGGTGCTGCTGCTCTTCCCAAACTTCGGCCTCTACATTGGACCCATGTTCTACCTGTCCCGCTTCCGACAGGCGACCTGCTGTAACAGGGGCGGGAAGGAGTCTTACGACAAGACACAAACAGACTAAACCCTCATCTTCATCATCATCATCATCATCACTGACACCTCTAACGGGCGCTGTCCCTTTAAGAAGCTCAACTTGTGGGTGTTGGAAGATGATCTCTTTCTGTTTGATGTCTTTTAAATGTAATTTGTTGTTTCAACATAAAAATATGATGTAAAGGGCTGCTTTAGATTATTTGTTAGGTTAGAAAGTGAATTTACAGAAGTTATCTTGATTAAATAAGATGTCTTGTGTCAACCTTTTGTCTTAGTTTAGTTGGTTTACACTTGTTGGTTAATTTAACTTCTTCATGTAGTTGTTTGAAACAATCACTTTCATCTTGATCAAATTTTTCAGTTATGCTACCACTTCATTTTCACATATTAAATTATATTTGTACAGTAACATAAATTCCTCAGGTAGTCGTATAAAATTATTAATCTATTTCATCTCACTTGAACTCTTCTGTTTTGTGGAGTTTATACAATCTGGGTTTTGCTTGAAAGCTGTAGCTTTACTAGACAGCTGGGAGGGGCTACGGTAAGTTTCAGATTGACATGCATTACTGATTTATTCCGAGAGAATTTAAATTTCAAATATATTAGGAGTTGAGAGGACACTAAGTCATAATTAAGTGTTGTCACATGTTCAGCAATATTTTGTCATGTTGGTATAGAATAATATGCAAACTTGTGAAATCTTGTTTTACAGTGTGTTTGGTCCTTTTCATAAACTCTAAAGGTGTGTTTTAGCTGTATGTGGATTTAATTAAAGAATAAACTCTGTTATAAAATGTGTATGTGTGTTTCAGAGAGATTAAATCAGGACACCTGAGCTTTCTCTTGCTTTATGTGGATGGGAGGAGAAAAAGAATAGGTCACCTGCTCAACCTGCTAACCAAACCTGCAAATCAAACATGCAAACCAAACATGCAAATCCGTCTAACATCAGAAGGAGTGGCACCTGAGCAGGCTAAAGAGACAAAAACAGGTTAAAACAGGTCATATCTCTGTGACATCCATCCATTCATCCATTAATTCCTCCAGTGATTGAATAATAGAACAGCAGAGTGAAGACAGGTGAGTCTGATCTGGACTTAGAGGATTTCAGAGTTGGAGTCAGCCATATCTGTCTGGTGGAGGATTATGTTGGAAGTTGTTCTACAAATCATACAAACATTAAGAGTTGCAGGAAATCTACAGCTTGTTTCAAACGTTGATTTTATCTTCCCCTGTTGAGTTCATGAACTTAATCTGGTTGCTTGGGAAAGTTGAGATTTTATGTAAGGTGACTAAACTTCCTCTCTTGCCCAGACATGTTCTCCTTTTTAGTCATAAATTTTTTCTTAGCTTGTTCTAAGAACCAGTAAAACGTATTATAAAAAGTACTGCACTGTGCTGATATCATTATTCTGATGTACACGCCTGTCAGGATGTTGAGTACACCACAGGAAAAAGGTGTGACAGACTCGGGAACAGCAAATGCTGAGGTGTAGATGCTCTTTTGAGATAAGAAGTCAAAACTGAAAGATGAAAAATCAAAAAATTTAAGACAAAAAGTCAATTTTATTCACATAAATTATCAAAATTGAGAGACAAAGTCAAAATTTTGATAAGAAGAGGCAAAATTGTCAAGATAAAGTTAAAATTATGGGAAAGGGCACTATTTTGATTTTTCGATCTCAAATTTTTCACTTGAAATAGGCACCAAAGATTGACTATTTTTACTACTTTTGTTCTCATTATAGGAAGTGTTCACCTAAAACAGAAAACTAGTGTTTTAAATAATTCTAAGAATTATGAAGCTCCTTCCTCATCTTTGAGTATTTTTGTGTGTTTTTAAAGTATCTCCAAGAGGTTGGATAGATGGTTCCTCTTTTGGGTTTTTTAGAATATATTCACCCAAATTAAATGTAAGTAAATAAATAAATGAAGAGAGGTGTCAGGATGCCTCAAAGAAGGATGTGGAGTCTTCTGTGCGTGTGTGTGTGTGTGTGTGTGTGTGTGTGTGTGTGTGTGTGTGTGTGTGTGTGTGTGTGTGTGTGTGTGTGTGTGTGTTACTGCATTCTCTCCAGCCTCCAGCAGGGGGCGCTAACCAACCAGCCATTAATGAAGGTAATTTGACGCCTTTACTGGTTATTCTCCCTGCTGCCCTTTGTGCGCATGCCCAGTAGTTCCCGGCCCCGCCCCCTCTCTTATAAAGACACGAACCGGACCATTCAGTGTTCAGACGTGCACGTGCAAGATAACTATAAACGCAACACCGTCCGCGCGGGCTCCAGGTGACAGGTGAGTGT
>RPOG01006200.1:0-25744 GCA_008086565.1 Thalassoma bifasciatum | reverse complement strand
AGCTCCTGAGGAACACTCTGCAGGTACAGGATGACCGTTTGTTGCTATAATCTGTGGAGGTGGGAGCAGGCAGGGTGCCAGCAGGTGTCACAGGTGAGTTAAGGTGTGGGATAGGAGAGGAGTAATTCAGGAGTTAAAGGTGGTGTATGGATTTCTGACTGTAAACACATTCAGTTTTTATGACCTAATAATTCATTAAGTGTCTCATCGCAGAGCACAGATGGTGGTGAGCTGGGAACAGTGTCTTCCCTGCAGTTTTATGTTTTATTCTGGTAGGAAACCAATTACGCCTGACAGATTTAATATTACACGATGGAGTCGGGATGGAGCCGATATAGCTGCTCCCTGTGCGTTTTGACACGTCCTATTTATCATCACATCCAGAGCCGTCCCCACACAACAGTCAACGTTCTCCTGAGTTCAGGAAATAAGATGGAGAAGGTGAGTTAAAGTGAGGTGAAGTATTTGAGTTGAACAAAGATAAAGACATGAAGACATCTTCACCTGCTGTATTCATTTGTTTACATCTAAATATGGTTATGTTGTATTTAATCCATGTCTGTTTTATATTGAATTCCAGCTTCCTGCTACTGAACACTGAAGTGAACTGAATAGAAATGAGCTTTGAAGGAGTTAGTTAATTCATGCGAGGGAGACTGGCTGGAAACTGAGGACAAGATATGCAGCTTTCTTCAAAAGATTCATAAAGTTTTTTCAGTAGACACCAGGCTGGACCCTGTTTGCCTTCAAAACTTCCTCTTCCTCTTGGTGGCATAGATTCAACGAGGTGCTGGAAACACTCAGCAGAGATTTTGCTCCATATAAGCTGCATTTCCGTAATATTTTTTCATGAAATAGAAGCAATATTTTCATTACGACTAATATTGTGCAAATCTCATCCAGCGAGATTCAACTCTATCCATTTTCCTCTGACCTCTGCCTGGATATTCTCTCTTTTTGTCCGTCTGACAACCTTTCGAGATGGTTGTGTGTGAAAATCCTAGTAGATCAGCAGTTTGTGAAATAGTCAGCTAAATTTTCATCACCTTTCTTCTCCATCCTGATACTCAGTGTAACTCCAGCAGCTCATCTTCACCACATCCTCTTTTCTAAATGCACTGATTTTATTATTATCATTGTACTGGCTATCTGATTACTTATCATTCTTATTTGCATTTCTTAAACTTACTCATAGCTTATAACTACTCTTGAGTGATGACAGAACAGTTTTTACTCGCTGATTTGGCTTTTGGCCTTCGTGCAGACAGTAAAACAACCATGACTCTGCCGCACTCATTTATTATGAACCACAGAGCGATGTCATACATGAACACTTCCTTTCCTCGTCAAATCAAAGTAGTGAGAGAAAGTAGAGAAGAAAAGGGAAAAAAACAGTGTTTTATAACATTACAGAAAGAATTGCTGCACTGTGATTGGCTGATTTGAAAAATGTGTGAATGGCCAGTGAAGACGTGTCCTCACTGAGCGTCAGGTGAGTGTAAACAAAACAAACCAAAAAAAGCCTCCTCTTACATCCCACAGTGAACAGTAGCACATTACTCACACAGTCTGACTTTACAACTGTACTTTTGTGAATGTGCTCAGATATTCAAAGAGCTCACTCTTCATCGTACACAGACATGAAAACAAACTTGCTGTAAAGCTGAGAGTCAGCACTTTACCTGCAGATACTGTTTCACTCCAAATACAATGAGGAGCTAAAGCAATACACTATCTACAAACTCCACTGCCGAGTCAGGGCTATAATAAACCTCATACCTTTGCACCAATAACAATCCTGGACAGAGACTAAAACAGAGCACTTCATCTTCACCGGCGGTCCAGAATGGCTGAGAGACGCTCTCCTTTAATTTAGAAAGCATCAGGTGCTTACGCAGTGAATTGCTTTAGAGGCTTTCAGACATCTTATCACAGTAAAAGCTCACACATTTCACTGTCTGACAAACCGAGGCAGACATAAAGCGAGGAAACAACATGCTGGTATGTGAGAAATGCAAAGAGCTCAGCCTTCAGCTTCTAACAGTGTCTATAAAGATGAGCTGGATAAAAGCATTTATAAAGAAGAGTGGTCTCTGGGAAAGTTAATGGTTGACTGCTGTCACAATGAAAATACCATACATACTGTCTTTACACCATGAGAGCGAACATTCAGTTCTTTCCATTCTCTTAGCGGAGTTTTTACTGTTCAGACAAACTTTTTCTTTGTTGATTTTTGCAGAGCCTATCACTTCTTCTTAAACCCTGTTCTTGTCCCGGTTGGGATTCAACAAACACAGAAGGTGGCTCCAATTGCAGGAAACGAATGGCCCTTTTCAACTGGCCCTACTCTACTAGACTCTACTCGGTTTTGTTGCGTTTCCACAGGTGTGGTTTTTAGTACCTGCTCTACCCTGGTTTCAAGCGAGCTGAGCCGATACTAAAAGTTGACGTGGACAGACTGCCGGCCACTCATTGGTCAGAGAATGTCCTCACCGAAGCTTCACTTTCTGACTCTGTATAAATCACTTACAAGAGGCAAACGAATAATTCACCGACAGGTTTTTAATGACATTTAAACCCGACGGCACAGAACCAGACTGAATGAACACAAAATACAGCCCTAAAATGCTCCTTCATGATTCCTAAATAAGTTTAAAGTCCTTTTTAAATGACAAAGAAGTTAACAGCAAAGATAGTTTGGTTTAAAGAGTCTTTACGATTAAATCAAGGTTCGTCGGCACAGGAGCGATCTGTCTGCCACGAGAGTCTTTACGCACCAATCAGTCCATTAATCCACAGGGAACCAAACAGGAAAACCAGTTCAAAGAAGAATGATTGATCAATAAAAAAAATCTCTGGTATACCAGCCCCAAAAATCAAAAATTAAAGCGATCTCACTGGATCCAGGGAAGAGTTAATGCAAAGCAGCTCCTTCTTTTTCCTCTGCGTGCAGCACAAGGCTGCTGTTTACCTCCGCTGTCATGACGCCCGACATTGACCCGCTGTATTACTTTAATGAAATCTTTTGAAAGCTTTTTTTTTTTTTTCTTTAAAGACCACGGTGGCACATATGTTAGTACAAAGTTATGTTTGTGTCGCATTATAGATGACATACACACTTCTGCGCAGCACTTTAGCGCAGCTGTTTTATAAGATCCACACCCACCGTGAGTCTGTAGTCGGGCTGGTGGAAAAACTAACCAAACCGTGTAGAGTCGAGTTGAGTAGGGCTGGAATTGTATAGTGGAAAAGCGCCATTAAACTCTAAAGCCTTACTCTAAACATCAGTGGAAAAAAAAAAATCTAAAGTGATATTTTCCCCAGAGGTCATCAGAGTGATATCTGTCTGTGAAACCTAGAAGCACAGATTTCGTTCCTCTCAAAGTGACGCCGTTAAGGACTTTCATCCTACAAAGTGCACAGAGAAGCTTTGATAAGCAGCAGGTAGGGATTAGTCAGAGTAGCACATTTCATGGACAGCTCTATTAAAGTAATTGCTTGGAAAGAAGAAGGAGACTATTTCCCAGAAGTGGACGTCAGTAGCATCCTACTGATGGATTTTTGCTTCATTCGGTCAATGAAAAAACCTTTTAAGGGACGTGTTGATTAAGAGTCTGAAACTGAGAAAGACCTAAGAACAGCAATGGATGAAATGTCTCAATTTTAACTCCACTTATGAAGCCTGTTAAAATGTACTTGGGATAAACACAGCTCATCTCAGAAGTTTTTTTAGGTTGAGAAAAAGTTACAGTATGTGTTTTGCTCAATGTCTCCGGAATGACTTTCTGGACGCACATTCGATCAAATCTTTAAAGGGAGGTTACAAACTATGCTGGATTTATTTCATGATACAGAATCTGACGTCTTGAAGGGGTTGGTTCAATTCTAAATTTTGTATTTATCTAAGCTGAACAGAGTTATAACAATCTGCAGCTCTGATACAGGAAACTAAAGCAGCACCACTAAAAAATGCATTTCCCAGAGTTTCGACTTAAAGCTGGCACCAAAAGTGAAGGAAACTCCATCAACATTTATATTAAATGCTTAGTTCCACTGTATAGTATGTATGTAATATGTACTACAGTATAATAAGAACTTAATTCCCAATAAACTTCAGAGACTAATGAAGTTTTCAGTGAACAGAGAAAAGGAAATGTAAACTTGTTTATGATTAAACAACAGTTTTTGCTCTCAGTGCTTTAAACTTGTGTGTAAAAGTAACTTTTATTAACAAAAACCATTTAAAATTAAGTGTATGAAGGGTCGCAGTTGATGTAATCAGAGCTGTGACAAGCAAGTAAATGTGAGTAAGTGTGAGTTATTTTCAGATCATTTAGTTTCTACTAATCTACTAATTATTTTAGATATACAGTGACTTTAGGTATTAATTTTACCAAAAAATGTACAAAATTCTGTGAACTGTTTCATTTTATTTTCAGTGTTTACATCTATCACAGTTTAATTGTTAAATCTAACGTCCATGTAAAACTATCACGTTCTCTTCCAGATTGCTGTAACTTTCGATACTTGACTGTATTTTATTCTACAGTGTGAGAAGATATTTTAAGTTTTTATGCTCACACTTCAGTTTCCTCCCTTTTTATGAGCCATTTCCCAGCTAGTGCTAAAAGTAATACCAAAAAGTACAAAGTTCTGTTTTACAGGTATCATGTTTCTCCAACTCTACCTTTCAATATGTATCACTTTAAATATTTAACCCTGAGCCCACACACAAACACATGGACACAAACAAACACCACTATCACCACACTCTCAAGCTTTATCAAATTAATTACTTGTAATGTGAGTTGTTAGCTGCTGAAAAGTAGCTCAGTTGCTGGTTGTGCATATTGGGGAATCAAATCTGTGTTCGACGTCTTGGGAGTTGACAGAAACTTAGACCTTTTCTCCATTGTTTTACGAACATATTGTCATTTCTCAGTGAAGCAAACAATATTGTGTATGTGTTCCCGTTTATGCACTGAAGTCGCAGACAAAAGCTCAAGGATTGTTGTGTGACGTGATCATAATACAACAGACTCTCTGCTTCTACACAGACATGTCAGCTTTTGGAAAAGGTGTCACTTTCTGATTCCTGGCAAATGTAAGATGAGTGCAACAAAAATCTCTGTTTCAAGCAGTTCAACTCATTTTACAGTAGTCGTCGACTAAAACTTTATTTGATTTTGAAAACAACGCTATACCAAGTCGCTACGTGTCCAAACTTTTTTCCAAAGGGCCATAATGCATACTGTGAGAATGACCGAGGGCCGGCGGTTCTTACATACATGTTTATTAACAGTGAAAGTAACAAATGAGTTCTCAATTTGAAAAACTATTGCGTATTACTGTCTCCAAGTTTAGTCAAACATGCTGGTGTTATTATCACAGACCTATGAGATAAAACCAAACCTGGGGAAAATATGTTATTTTTTATGGCAGGATCAGGATCTGGAACTTATCACGTTTGTTTATGAGACAGTGGTGAGAACATTTTTAACCCCAAATAATTCTGATCCTCCATTCTGAACCATTTTATGCATCAATTTTTGTCATTTCTTCACCATTTCATAACGGAAATTCAGTCTTTTGTTCTCTCATGTGTTTTTTTTTCCTTTTAGAAGTGGCCTATGCACAGTCCAAATTTTTGTGAGATGCTACCAGATATATTTAGGATTTTTTCAAGCATCTGACGGAAACTGTAAATTAACACAGCCAGAACATGCTTAATTTAAGTACATATACATATTTACACATATCAAAATGACAGCTGAGGGCTGCATGAAAATAGACAGAGGGCCACAATTGGCCCCCCAGCCTTAGTTTGGACACCCCTGGTGTAGTTGAACTAATAAAGTTGCCATCTATGCTGAAGTTACTGTCCAACACTGAGGGTTTGTCAGAGTTTTTAGCATCTGTAAATTATCTGTGCCTGTTGTGAGTCCGTCTCCATCTTAGAAAAATGAGTTGTTGAGTTGTTTTTCATCATAATTTGTATTTATGAAAGTGACACTGCTTTGATGAGTAGATGTGTCAGTGCTGAATACTATTATAAGTTACAGCAGCGTAAGTCATTTTGTATGTTTATTAAGTTTGTGAAGAAACTGAAGCAGCACTTTTATAAACATGAAGGTCCTGTTGTTGTTTTTTTATTTATGAGAAAAATAAAAAGTTGGCTAATAAATGCAGCAGGAATATATAAGAAGCAGGTTTAAGGTGATAGAAATGCTAATGAAGGAAGTGAAGAGCTGTCCTTTAAACCTGAGGTCAGACCTGCCTGTCATACATTGATTTATAATTTAAATTTACTTTAATGACCACATCTATGCTATCAAACTCTTCACTATGGTCACCATCAAGGACAAAAAGGTGGTTATGATCCGTCTGCCCCTTCACCTCCTCCTCGTTCTCCTCCTCGTCTCCTTCAGTCGGTACAGAACATCATTAATTTGTGAGCGCGCGCCTTTGACTGAGCTGCAAATAGGCCCTAACTGCCCCCCTGCAGTTCCTGCCACAGATGATTATCATTGCAACGATTAAAGCGCTGAGTAATGTGTCCCTCAGGGGCTACCGTCGCCTGTCTCCTCCATCACTGCCACTGACCCTCTTGTTAGCCCAGTTCTGCCCAGCGAGCGCACGGAGGAAAGAAGTGCCGCTGGAGCTCTCCTTGCCAAGAGGAGGTCGACTTTTGAGTGTGTTTTCTGAGAGTGTTGACACGTTCTCTCGTTCTGATGGTCCAGTTGCGTTTGACGTTTTTCTTTTCATTATCCTTTCACCTTTAAAGCTCCTCTAAATGAAGGAAAACACTTCCAATGTCCAAATCTGACTTTTCCATCCCCTCTTTTCTTTCAAAGATGACACGAAATGTTTCACAAGCCTCACCCGATGACTAACCCCTCAAACCGTCTCACAATCAGGACACTTGAGAAGTCTATCATTACTCAGCTGCTCTCTTCATCCTGTTTTTTTGAGACTCTGTTTTTTGGACTGTGAAATCAGCTGAAATGAATCGACTCCCAGTTTTTATTCCTGCTACGTAAACACTGGATAATGAGCTCAGAGCTGAAGGCGTGGATGCTAATTTCACATCAATTAATGCTATTCAGGGAAAACCCGATAATTGATTGCTGCTGCGCTCACACAACGCCACCATATTGCTTTCTTTCTCGGTGCAATTAAGGACTCGTGATCGCAGCTCTCGTCATAAATCTTCATCAGGAATCTTTGCATTTATAAATGGAAAATAAGCTCCTGTATGCACACTTGAAACCAGGGGGATGACAACGGATTAATGCTCAGCAGGAGAAATGAAAGAATCAAATGAGGTAAAACTTCCACTGTATTTACATCACAGTCTTTGGAAAAAGAAGGTAACAGGATAGTGTACAAATATCAGCATGAATCCAAGCACTAGTGCTCCATGAACAAATCTTTGCAACCATATTTAAAACAATATATACTTTCTTGGACATTCTTTGGAGCACTGGCACTTTTTCAACTTCTGTTCAAACATACATGTGGTTATTTTTTTGTTGTTGCAAGCTCTCTTATTTACTTTGAAACACACGATTCACCATTCAAAACCCATAATCCATCAAGTGTGGGAAAACATACGAACACCAGAGTCAAGTCTGTTCTATCTCTACTCTGCTGCATGTTTACTGCATGCTTGTGAGTTCAGTCCAGCACGAAGCAAAACAACCCAACAGCTGGAGTCCAATGAATATTTTTCTTTTTTATTGAGCTCTAAAATTCACAAACCTGTAGACTCCTTGCCAGTGGTGTGCACAGAGGGGGGCAATCACAAGCAACCATGGCCTGAATGTAGAAAAGCATGCACTAAGTGCCCTTTTGGGAGCCAAAACATACACTAAAATGCCCTCTTGGAGGCAAACACAAGCTACAGTGCTCTCACAGGAACCAAAATATAGGAAAAAAGTGTCTTTTGGGGGGACAAAATGTGCACCAAAGAGCCCCCTTTGGAGCTAAAAGACAAGACAAAGTGCCCTCTTGGCAGGTAATGCAAACATGAAAGTGCCCTCTTGATGGACAAAACGCACACTGCTGTCTTGACAGGTAAAATGGCAAACTAAAGTCCCCACTTAGGAGACAAAACAGGAAAAAAAAAGCCCTCTTGGTAGCCAAAATGCACACCAATGTTCCTTGAGAGCCAAACATAAGCTTTTAAGATCTCTGTTGGGAGCAAAAACTCAGAAAAGTGCCCTCCTGGGAGCCACAGTGTGCTCAAGTACCCCTTTTGGAAACAAAATCTTGCACACTTAAGTGCTGTTTTAGGAGCCAAGAAGCACATTCAAGTGCCCTCTCAGGAAACAAAAAGCATACGAAAGTACTGAAGAGAACTTTGTAGAAGTAAAGTACAAAAAGAAACGCACAGCGTCAGGGAAACTTAACAAGGGTTTCAGTCAGGACAATCAACCTAAAACTGATCATTAAAACTGAGTGGAGCACAATAATACGTTTAATCTCAACATTTTAGAACAGCCCTTTCTTGCTTTCTTGGAAGCCTATACCAACTTAAGTGCCTTTCTTGGAGCCATAAGATGCTAAAATGCCATCTTGGGCACCAAAAAACAGATAAAGGTGTCCTCATGGGGCCCAACACGTGCAATTAAGTGCCTTCTTAGGAGCCAAAATATGCTTTTAATTGCCCTCATGGTTGGCAAAACACACCAAACTGTCCTGTTGGCTATCAAAACATGATAAACTGTCTTCTTGGGAGGCAAAATCACACACTGAAGTGCCTTTGAAAACATTACAGTGGCACCTTGTATGAGCCTTTTCTTTTCTTTCTACCCTGCCATTCAAAAAGTCAGCATCTGACACAATAGAAAGACGGATGTGGAGTGATTTGCCAGTAAGCACCTTGACTATTTTCAGGGAGTTGCTTATAAAATCCAAATAACATTGATTTTTCTGGGACTAACATATTTGTAGATGCAACCACTTGATATTGTATCTATTCCTCATACTCTTAAGGAAATATTCCCAAACATTAGCTTCCATTTACAGACTGTACATGAAAACATGATCCCATAGCTGATCCCTTTAAGGTCAGAGTATAACCTTCAGCATGTGAGTAAGCAGGAGGGAAACAGCCGTAGCCGGTGTTTTGTTAGTCACTCCAGGCACGACAGCTGAAACATCTCAGCCCACACAGGTCAGAGAGCTGCTGGTGCCACCGCTCCAGGCGAGCAATCTTACACTAAATGGGGCAGGACTTGTTAGCCTCAGGTTACAGAGAAAACAGATTGCTTGTCGGGTGATCATTAGAGAGATAGAAAAGACCATTTGTGAGAATTTATCATCCGTGTGTGTCGCCTCTGTGCAATGTGATGAATAAAGGACAAGTGAAGACTGAGTGATGTGTTGTTTCTGGGAATATTACAGTCTCTACTTTTGTGTTTGAATTTATTTCATGGGACAGTTTTTCTGTAGTGGAGGTGGTAAATTTAAGGTTCTTGTTAGACAGCTATTAGAGAGGGAGAAATAAAAGTACAGACCAAAAGTTTGGACAGACCTTTGTTTTCTTTATTTTCGTGACTATTTACATCGTAGATTCTCACTGAAGGCATCAAAACTATGAATGAACACGTGGAGTCATCTACTTAACAAAAAAAAGTTGAAATAACTGAAAACATGTTTTATATTCCAGTTTCTTCAAAATAGCTACCCTTTACTCTGATTACTGCTTTGCAAACTTTTGGCATTTATCAAGGGGTCGTCACCTGAAATGGTTTTCTCCTCACAGCTGTGCCTTATCAGGGTTAATTAGTGGAATTTCTGGCTTTATCAATGGGGTTGTGACCATCAGTTGTGTTGTGCAGAAGTAAGGTTAATACACAGCTGACAGCCCTATTGGACAACTTAAAATTCATATTACGGCAAGAACCAATCAGCGCATTAAAGAAAAACAAGTGGCCATCATTACTTTAAGAGATGAAGGTCAGTCAGTCAAGTAAATAGTCATGAAAATAAAGAAAATTCAACGAATGAGAAAGTGTGTCCAAACTCTTGGCCTGTACTGTATGTATGAAAAAAACACTTTTTTTCTTCCTTTATTTCCAAGTCAGTTAGTTCAAAAATCAATGTCCGTCCTGTTTACATCACCTGAATGAAATCTCAAACCCAACCATAACTGAATGTCGGGTCATTTTTTTCTCCATCGTTGGTGTTGATGAATAGATAAACCAACAGATGGAGGAATAAAACTCATGATAGACGGTTGGGACCTGTTATGATTCCTGCTCTGATGGCCACCTGCTCTCGTCGGCCGCCCCATCACCCTTCACCTCAGTCTCACCTTTTTTTTTTTTTATTGACGACAAACTTGTTTGAACTCCGACGTCTCTCTCGCTCATGTTTTGTGTATGTCTCGGAGTTACTTCAGAGATTTAGTCTCCTTATTTTGTTTGTGAAATCCTGCTTCTGATTTACAGCAGCAATAAGCTCACTCTCCCAGCCGACCTCCGAATCAATACCCAGCATTGACCGTGAATGTTGCACTGTTTGGTCTTTACAAATTAGTGTTGTAAGGCTCGCACACACACCGAGAGAAGTTTCTTTTGTTCCTTCGTGTCCTGTTACTCCTGAAGTCAAGGTGCCACGTGTGAGAATTAAACAAAAACAGAGGTCCCACACGCGGACGATTGAAGATTTAATTAACTACAACCAAAACAAGGAAAACTCTACTTTTAATCGTCCAAATAAAACAGAAAAGTTACAGCACAAGGACGAAGGGAGAGTTTGACGACAATCTGACAAAGAAGAGGAGACTCACAGACTGTAAATACACTGAACCCAATCAAGAGACAGGTGTGACAAACGAGGCACAGGTGAAACTAATTAATACAGGGCGCAGGAGTCAAAGTAAAGCTGACACACGGTGGCAGGAACTTCAGAAGAAAACAGGAAACACTAAAACTCCAAAGGACGTCAATGACAGTGGTTCCCAAAGTGTGGGTCACAAAATGCCTTTCGATGTAAGAAACTTTGTGCAACTGCATTTTTTATCCATTAGTGTAAAAATATAAACAAAATTATGGTTGAATTGTATATAAAACAATGCAATGTTTGGCCTGTTTCCCACATTTCTTTGTTGGAGACCTCTGAGGTAACAAAATCAGGACAATGAGCCTCATTTATGAACAGCGAGTATCCACAAACGTGCTTAAACTATACATTAGATGATCAAGTTTGGGATTGATGTTTAACTTAACTTGATTTTATTCCCACACTGAAAAAAAAGGAATCAAAAAACAATTGGAAACTTTACACACAAACTTTTTTTCAGAATGACACGTAAACAACCGTCATACATGAATTCAACAGCTACAACAAGAACACAACAGGAAAAACATGAACGCAAAATCCACAACACAACAGAAATATGCCAAAACAGAAGTTAAAAGAGTTCAAAAGTTAGCATTTTCCTCACACACAGTTAGCCCAACAGTCAAGTTTGTTGACGGAAAAGTAATGAGAGCAAATATATACATATATATTTTGAATTATAAGTAATTAAGAAATGTAATGCAGTATAGTGCAATATAAAACAATGCAATGAGAACAGTGAGGGAGTTACATGCATATGGAGACAGTATATTTGAAAAAAAATCCCATTGCACAAATGCATTTAAAACATATATCATAAGTCTTAATAGCTCTCATATTGGTAGAATGTTTCATACTTTTGGTATTTATTTTTTTTAACCTCAGAGTTCTGATCTTTATAGCTTTTCTGTGTCTGCTGCTTAAACTGGTCTGTTGGAATACCAGTCGGTGAGGAAACCCCCTTCATATATGTGTTGTAGCTTTTGCAGCCCTGTTGAGGCTTTTTCAAATTGTCTCACACCTACCAGCCACCGTAGAGTTTTGTTATTATTTACAAAAACTTTTGGGTCGCAGATGGCCTTGTGGATTAGGTCACGCACCATGATGTTCGCCCTCGAGCAGGTAGCCTGGGTTCACATCCGACCTGTAGCCCGTTTCCTGCATGTCACACCCCACTCTCTCCCCCTTTCCCACTCTATCCACTCTCCTCCTCTATCCATTAAAGGCATGAAAAAGCCCCAAAAAATTATCAAACTTTTCACAAAGCCACCAAGGTGCAAACACTTGGGACCTATGCAAAGGAAAACTCAGAGACATCGAGTAGAAGTAAATCTACAGATGGTCAGATATCTGCAAGGACTGAATGGGTCATGAAAGTGAGGTAAAGAGAGATAAAAGAAAGTGAAAGGGATCGTTACAAAACAAAATACAGTCAAGAATGTTTTATAAAGCCAAAGACCACATTAATAAGATCTTAAATGCTTCAGGATAAAAATGTGAAGCAATAAAAGTGAATTAACAGGCAGCCAGTGTCTTTTTATCCCTGCTCATTGGAAGCTTTTCATCAGGATGGATCGAATGTGATGACAGAAAACAATACAGGCACACAGAGTTGGATAGATTGGTAGAGGAAGCCTTGTTCAGCAGACTGTTTCAAAGTCACGGGCACGGACCCTGAAGGACAGATTTAACACCCAGGAAGAAGAATGGGCATCTCTGGTGCATTCACTAACTGGGTGATGAATGAATTATGGCTCCTAAATTTAGCCGAGCAGTCTACCTTGAAATCGGGCTAGACTTCCATCTTGGAGGCGCAGACAGGCCGCATATTGCGCCAGAAGCCACGACCTCTATTTCTGCATTAAGGAAAAAGAAAGATTGATGTGTGAGCAAACATTTCATGGATGCCAGAATAATACGAGGGAGACAGGGTGCTGCTCACACATCTCTCCGTGCGGTCAGGGTGTCCTGGCTGCTGCTTCGGTTTTGCCTGAGACACGATCAAGCATCGGATGCCAGCAGGGAGTGTTAATGGAGTTTTAGACACGCAAACATTTCTTAGAGGCTTTGCTTAAAAAGAAACTCCGGTTTTTAAATATTGAGTCAGTTTCAGTCAGTCATGGAGACGGGATCACTCAGAGATTTTAGAACTAAATGGACTCCTCTTTTACTCCCTGCTGATTTAAATAGAGACAGACTGGCTTGAAATGTGACTCTTAAATGTGTATTACAGTTTCAAATCTTTATATAGAGTCTGATTTGCATAGAGCTTCAGGTTTGTGTTGCACAGAAATTTTAGCAGAAGAAGGTTGAGCCAGCTTAGGTGAGTGATATCAGCTTGGGTTGTTTTTACTTACTTAATCTACACCTGAACCTTTACAAAAATAAAAAAAAATTGTCCACATATTGTCCGCATGTGAATATGCATGTATGCACATGTAAATATGTGCTGTATACATGCATATATACGCTTATGTTTTGTTTGTTCATTTATTTTTCCTCTTTTTGATATATTTATGTATTGATTGCCTTTGTTGTTAACTGTAAAAAAAATAATAATAAATGAAAAGTGAGAAAAAAAAATAAGTTACCTGCCATAAACAAGCATCCCATGTGTGTGATGTCAATGGCTTTTTTTGTTGAAAGCTATGACGTTTAAGAACCAAGAACTTTGTTTTCCTGGGTATATATGAAACCATGGAACTGGAGTTTTCCAAAATCTTCACTTAAGCCAGAGTTTTTATAATAGATCGTTTTTAGTGACATGATGCTGCAGTAGACGTGTCTAAACGGATAAGACTACATCAGTTTCTCAGACACCCGGCTACATGTGGACATGGCCTCAGTTATTCTCTGCAACAACAGGTGAAGTCAGCTGATGTGGGTCACACAACATTTCCTCTGACAATAGATGGTGGAGCTTGCGGCTAAATTAACTTGAGGCACTTTGTCGCACATCCTCAGGTTTTTGCCTCCACTCTAATTTGTGCTTGTGTGGCACGTTGCTTTGGATAAAAGCATCAGCTAAATGAAATTGTAGAATTGTTACATAAACATTTAACAAGCTGTGCTAACCTAACAGAAGCAGCAAACAACGAAGAAATCAGACACAATGAAGAACTTTCCCCCAGACTATCAGGCATCTGTTTCACCGAGGGAGCTTTGTGTTCAAATGCAAATATATATGTCTATTTTTGATGCTCAACCCATGGGAGGTGATGGTGTGAGGAGGTAGAAATGAAGAGGGCATGGAGGAGAGCAAAGGTGGTGCTTTTCTGGAGTGTTGTTTTCACTCACTTGTTCCTTTTCGATGAGTGAGTCGATGGGAGGTGATGGAGCGACCCCAGAGATGAGCAGGAATGAGATTATGTTGAATATCATCACTTATAAATGGTTCAAAGGTGACAATATTTATATGAGGCTGAAGAAAATGCTGCAGATGCTGTAGAATAAAACTAGAAAACAATATAGAGGCTTCCTGAGGTTGATGCACCGTTTATTCTGGGTATTAATCCCTTGTTTTTGTGCTTTCACCATTACTTAGCATGCTTGGTCACTATAAAGGTTTGTTAATTTACATATAAAAATGTGTTTTATATCGATGAATATAATAATCTTTCTGTGCACTGTTAAATTTTTGAGCGTGAAATCACAATATATTACTGGCTAAATTTTGCATAACTTTCAGTTATTTACTGCTAAATACTCTCACTGCAACTTCTTGTGACTTCACAGCCTTAACTTTGTACTGTAGTTTTACAACTGCCATGTCACCATGAGTGAGGAGGGCATGCAGTGAACATGAGAGCCTGATGTACATGGGTGTATCACACGGGTGACACAAGCTGTCTCTGCCCAGGCTGTTTACTCTTCATTGTGGGTCTACTTCATGTGTCATATGCTGCCAGTCCACGGTGTGGTCAATGCCTTGTATCTCCAGTGTGATTCATCCATGTACAGCAGGCTCTCATGTCCACTGTGTCCCCTCCTCACTCATGTTTCCAAGGTATATCATTATTTTGTAGGTTTTCATTTTTTTCTTTTAGTAACTTGACATAAGACATTTTTATGGACTAGTCAAGTGAATGTGGCTCGTATGAAGTAAAAAAAAGTGTATTTCATTCCAAAATAATGATGAAATGATAATGACTCGCTTAGATTTCAGTTTTTGCAGTGTGGCTCCACGCTGACAGAATATAGTTGCAATGACGTCATTTATACTTTTGTACTGCGGGCTGGAGCTGTGCTTCATTACTGTTCATTTCAGTCTGTTTCATTAATTGGGACAAAGTGATGTAAGAGTTTTAAAGTCATCAAACTTTTGTTTTGTTGTTGGTGGTCACAGGGATAAACTTTGGCATGAGTGGTTTTCAGGGACCAAAAGAAACTGGTTCACTGAAGACCCACATGGAGCTGCAGTGGGAGTACGAAGGCAGTGAAGCATTTCGAGGTTTCAGACTCTGACCTTTTGTTTGGATTCCTCTGTTTGACTCTATGAAAAAGCAGCTCATAGTTCATACATATTCAATCTGCACTTTATAAGACCTGTATCTTAAATAGACACCCTTGCATTTTCTTCACCTCCTGTGAAGGGAGGTTTTTGTATACTTGTGTGTTTTTACATAGTGGAGGTCAGACTTCATGAGAGATCTTTTAAAAAGCAGAAAGTCCCATCAGACTGTGAGGAAACCAGAAGGGTGAGATGTTACTGCACCGTGCGGTATAACTCCACACTCAATAAACAACTTTACACAAACACATGCTTCAACAAACACACACACACACACATATACTCACTCCTACCTTTGAAATCTTACAGCATTTGTTGTGTTTTCCTCCCCCTGAACTCCCATGTGACTACAACATTGGACCTTTGTCTGCCTTTAGCAGGACTGATAGCATCGCAGGGACTCCACAAAGGTCTCACTAATCACAGCAGCTGCATTATTGGAACATTTCTCACCTTTGTGGGAAAAAGAAAATCCTTCGTCAGCACCATTACCCTTTTTGTTCCTCACAGATTAAGACAGCTTCACCGGTAAAGATTTCTTTTGTCTTCAAAAGAAAGAATTTTCTCTGTGAGGCAGAATATCAGAGCTGTTATTGTTATCGTTCGTCCCTGGGGGAGAGAGAAAGTTAGTCTGGACTTGACTCTTGTAATGTTACTGAGCTCCTACTGTTTGGTTTAACAGCTTTATTTTTGGAGACGGGCGGATGGAATTGAATCCAAACACAAACAATCTAAGTGCTGGGACATTTTTCTTTTTTCCACTTAACATTTCAGATGGTGAAAAATATTTTCATGCTGTATTTTTCTTACAGATATGTGAGTAAATAATCTGCATTCTATCACGTTGTCGTCACATTACATTTTCTCTGCTATTTGCTATTAATAATTATATTAATTATAATAATCTCTGCACGATGCTACTTGCATTATTCTGATATTACCCTGATAAACGAAAACATGGCCTGACTGCCTGGATGGCACTCTTAAACAGAAAATGCTGGTGTGACAATATATATGCACTTTTTTTCTGTAGATGATGTGGGGTAGTACCTGTTCGTTGTGATCGTGAGAGGTGAGATGTTCCGTGAACTGTCTGCTAAGGTGGCACCTTTTTTGTCAGCCGAAAATGTTCACGCCTCAAATTAAACTTTAACTTAGATTTTGAGGCATTATTTATGTTTCTGCACAAGAGAAAATAAAAATAGATGTAATTTTTTCTTTAAGTATGTGGTGAGGCATTATTGTGAAAGGCCATTTCTGCCAGTTAAAAAGATAAAAATTAGATAATGGCTTTGTTGAGAATTTTTTTCAGACTTTTTTTCTCAATTTCTTTATTGATTTCAGCAAATTCAGACATTTTTTCCCCAAAATCTTGACTTTTTATTTGGAAAAAAAACCCAAAAAGAATCTCAACAAATCCAGTTATTCATATTTTATATTTTTAACTGGCGGAAAAGTGCTTCTTGACATTACACTGTAAAACTTTGAGTGTAAAATCACAGTTAATTACAGGTAAAATTTTGCACAACCTCAACGATAATCTTCACAGTTATTTACTGCTAAATATTCTCACAGTAACTTTACGTAACTTCACAGTCTTAATGATGAAGGAATTCTTCATGAAATAACTTTATCCTGTAGTTTTACAACAGCAAGATAAGTGATTATTGTAATTTCTTGTTTGCTTACAATTTTGGGTCAAAATAACAGGTTTAAATATTTATTTTACAAAATTTCACTGGCAGCAGCATCTGCAATTTTCTTTCCATGAAAACAACAGGACTTTTTTTTATAGTGTACTGTTATGTTACTGTATGTGCAACATATTTTAACATCCTTCATCTGCAAAAATTCAGGTTTGTGTTGTTCAGGATATTTATTCCAAAAATTGCAATGTGCACAATCTCAATGACTGCAATAATAACATGAAATTTAAGGTTTTCAGACTTTTTAAAAGTTTCTCCTTCCAAAATGTTTGCCTGTTTATTTGATTTTAGGGTAGATCATTATCATGGGGACATGTTTTTTTTTTGTTTTTTTTTTACAGTAAAAGTCAAAAGAAAGTTTAGTTCTGCAGGTTGAATGGTGTTTTCTGTTAATAAAGTTCCCAGAAGTCCATTCAACAAATTTAAAATTTACAGAAACACACTGTGAAATTACAGAGAATTCTGATTTCAGTATTTCATCGTAAAACAGTAGTTAAATGCTGTGAAGTCTAGTGTCACTGTAGTTTTTACAGGTATTATTTGTGATATTTACAATATTTAACAGAAATAAAAGAAATTGTGAAATCCTCGTCATTTTTACAGTGTAGTTATGTTTACATCATAGAAAATTTTCACTTTAAGCAGAAAAGTAGTGTTTTAACTTAATGCATCTCTTTGGGTTTTTAGATGTGGTTTATCTGAAGTTCATCCTTCATAAAACATGTTTATTATTTTACAGATAAAGGAGCTTATGGTTTATGTTTATGACAATTAAATTGATTTCTATAAGTATTTTCATCCCTTTCATGTGCTTTCAAACAAACAGAGAAACAGAAATATCTACAAGCCAATCATTAATCAAAGACAGTCCTTGCATATGCTAATCTTATTTAAATGATGCCATTAAGAGGTACATGATTAGAGCAAATAACTTTTCGTGTCTGATAAGGGCAATTAGCACTCCGGAGACCTCCCACGATGCAGCCCGAAGGGGATGAATAGTTTAGGAATACATTATGTGATAAATCAGATAAGTCCTTTCTCGTCTCTGCCTGCGAGCGCTGAAACTGATCTGCAAATCTGCAGCTTGACATTTCTTCAGAAATATGACCCAGTCTTTGCTCAGACTCTGCCAAAGCCCTGCCGTCTTTGTAATATCAAGGGAACGTGTCTGTGCTCCATCTTCCGCCGCTCTGCATCTTTTGTTGTCACCCTGCAGCTGAGTTTCTCGATAGTGTGTGAGGTCAGGTAGAGGTTTTGTTATTTGGAAAAAAAAACACATTTCATTGTAGCATTATCAGACGGAAAATTTAAATCAAAGTGAGGTTAAACATGGGTCACAACTTTGGTGCTGATTCAGACTGAAGTACAAGTGAGACAGAAAGAAAAGATTCCATCAAAAACATATCCACAGTGCTGATTTCATTTTTCCTTTCACCTTCAAACCTGTCAGAGTTTCACATAGTTAGAAAAAAGGACATAATGAGCCTGACTTTAAAGCTGCTCCTGCATTGTACTCAAGATCTCAACCTACCTGTACAAACCAACTCCAGATGATTTCATGTGAAGTGTAGTTAAGGAATGAAATCTAATCAGGACTGTGGAAGTGAAACAAGTAAAGCAAATCTCTCCAGCAGTTGCACTCAAGAGGAAAGTAAAAAACAAGAATCAAGAGGCAAGTTTTGTTACCTGATTTCATATCACCTCTAAAACAATGTTTAGGACAGTAGTTTGTAATAGTGGACACTGACGCTGGACTGTCTGACAGAAAAAGGAGGTCAGAGCAGAAGAAAGCTAAACGGGAGAGTGATAGAGCACTGGTTAAAGGCTAAAACATCGGCTAAATTGTTTGTGATAATGTTCATTCCAACCCACATGCAGCGGTTTTTCTGCAGTGATCTGTTCAAATCTGAGAGTCTATCAATAAAATGAAGAGCCAGGTCACATTCGATCTGCTTGGTGAGGTTGGAGTTGGTAGATGAGCACTGGTAGGACATAACCTAATGTTACACAATACATATAATCTGCTCACCTTCTGGACATTTAACTTCAAACTAAGCTTACAAAGTTACATTACAACAAATAGACAAATTACCTGGTCGCTTTGCAACCTGGGAAAATTTGTCTTGAACAAAGAAAAGTTGGGTGAAAAAGAAGGTTCCAGAGCCTTCAAATAGGAAATGGAATTTCACCTTATATTTTGCTGCAGACATTATCATATTGTGCAAAATGTTAGCTCTACAAAGAGATAAACTTGTTCTTCACTGTAGTCTGGATCTCAGGATTTCTACAAAACTACAACTGGATACAAAGCTCTGACTCTCCACACGTGTAAGAATCTACATTTGAGTCATAAAACACAGAGACACAAACGCTGTTTTCAACAATTCCATTTAAATTTTACTCCTGACATGATCATCTGCCCTGAGACAGTGCATCAGTGCCAACCTGTTTCGTACAGAGAGAAAGGGACATTTGGGTCATTGTTACAAATTGGGCTCTAAAAAGGCCCAAGAGGGGGCGCAGATGGCTTAGTGGATCAGGTCGTGAACTAAGAGGTTTGCGGCCCGGGTTTGAATCATAGACTGTCTAAAACATGGATGTAGTCTCCGTGACATCACCCGTCTGTTACTACTGCTCTGTTTTGAAGCAAAACGGCGGGCGCGGCCATATTGGAATTGGGATGAGTGACGAGTGCCCAAACTCACAGCTATTGGGCGCCTGTCAGTCGCAGGATCTGAGCTCTGGCTCTGATTGGGCAAGCTCTCGATCCTAATGTCTTCCAAACGGCCGAGTTAGAAAAAAATCCACCCCCCTCACAGTGTGTGCCGTTAGTAAAATTAGCAATCCAGACGGGAGAGAGTTCGTACCAGGCTTTAAATACGCTAATTTCGGCTCTGAAACCAGTCTTTTTCTGTTCATTTGTACGTGACTTCCGGTACTTCCGGAGTCAGCCTCAAGCGGTCACTCGAGGAACAGCAGCTTTTTAGCACTTCTGTGTTGTCTCATTTTTTCAGACCAAAGGTTGCCGCTTGGTTTGAATCCAACCTGTGGCCTGTTTCCTGCTTGTCGCCCCCCACTCTCTCCCCCTTTCCTACTCTATCCACTTTGATAACTTTAAAAAATATATATATATAAATAAGAAAAGCTGAAGAGAAACACAAAAAAAGGCAGGAATTGGATAATGCAAAAATGGCTTTGAACGAACCCTCAAATCCTTTAAGTCACGGCAAATAACTATTTAAAAAGAGTCTCATTGTTCAAAGCCTAAACTCAGAAGGATGAACATGTTGATCTCTGAAGTTGTGGTTAACTTGTTTACTTTACTTGAAGAAAAGCAGGGGAAAAAAACCCAGAATGGAATCTCTAGAAGTCCGAAGAGTTAAAATGATCTTATAAATCTTTTTGAAATTTTTTGACATTGAAAAGGTGGTGATGCTACTAAAGTTCAATGTAGAGATTTTTTTATGATTCATAACTTATGGGATTTAAAAAAGATGAAATCAGGAACAAACCATGTTAGAAGGATGACGGAAGATATGTGTGGGAACATGTGTACTTGGGGAGGAAAAAACAGTTAAAGACAACTTTCGTAAGATTTAAGTTGAGGACTTGCCCTGAGGAGAAATCTCTCACCTTCATTTTCCCCTAAAAACTAAAGCTTTGCACAGCAGAGCATCTTTTTGCCCAGAGGCAGAGGACAGCGTCTCCCCTCTGTGTCTGCGCCTCTCAGAGTAATTGCAGCACCTTGGACAGTGACAAGGGTTTGCTCTCAGCAGACTCTCGTGAAATGCAATTCTGCCCCGTGTTTTCAACCTGCTTTCATAAGTGCCTGACTGCTGCTTCCATTTTTCCGACTCCTCCACAGAAACCGCGGATCAACTTCACAGCGACAGATGTTGCCGCGAAGCCTCCAGACGTGTTTGAGGTGCAAATCCGCGCTCATAAACAACCTTTCCTTTCAAGAGATAAACTCCTTTCTCTTCATTTGTCAGCTTTGGTACTCGAGGATAAAATTGTCTTCATCTAGAGTTTTAACGAAACAGAAGCTACTGCACCACTTTGGGCTTTATTGTTTCTATTAAAGGCTTCGACTTTTACTCATAAATGCAACAGTTGGCTTATTAATAAACATATGTTGACTGACTCACCGTGCTATCCTTTTGCATTTCTTTGAACCCGCTTGTTAAACTAATTTGTTGCAGTAATGAAGATACGATCTTATTTATAATGGTCACATGTTGTTGGGACTCATTCGTCAGCTGATTTATCGAAGTTTGATTGTCCTCTCTGAGGCTGCAGGACGACTAATCATCCTCTCTTTTTCCTGTACATGTGCTCCTTTTTGGTGGTTAAATTATGTCCAGAGGGGATCGTACAAAATTCCCCCAAATGTCCAGGTTTTCCTCAGCTTGTTCTACAAACCATTGATATTTATAACTGGGCTACTGGCATTATTCTGATCCACCAACCTGTCAAGATGCTGAGCAGGAAAACATGCTCTGACTGCTTGCGCTGAACTCTCAGACAAAAAATGCTGAGGCAGAAATGCACCAATACAGACAAACTGCTGATTAATGGTTCTACCTCTAGGATTTTCCTTTTGATTGTGACAGGTGTTGAGAATTTTTTGGCCCATATTGAGTCAAATTTTGATATAACGATTCAAAATTCCTAGATAAAGTTCATTATTGTGAGCTAAAAAGTCAAAGTTATGCGATACTAAAATCAGAGTTCTGAAATAAAAATAAAAATTTTGACCTAAAAAGTCAAATTTAAGGATAATATGCCAAAATGCCTTCACAGGCTTCTCATTCATTTCAATTTATCTTATTTTATCATTATCCTTTGTGCAACAAGATAAGACAGTAATAGACGGGAACAGATTGTGACAGTAGAGGTGTTTGTGACAATACTGGCAGTATTAGTAAGTCACACGGCTTGCAGAAGAAAAAAGGGGAAAAAACAACAGTTGTCAGAAGAAAACAGAAAAAAATTATGATAAATAAATTGTTGTTTTTAACTTGAGAAGTTGCATTTCTTTACAGCAAATGCACTGAAATGCTGAAGCTGAAAAAAAAGTGAAAAGAAGCTTAAAGTGTGAAACATGAAAATTCAACTGCTAAATAAAGCTGATAATGTGAAAAATTAGAAAAAATATTGCTGATTATTGTTGTACAAAAGAAAAAGAGAAAAAAGCCTAAAATTTGAAACATTTGAAAGATAATTGCTTAAAGCCCGAAATCTAAAAATCTAAAATTTCCTGTCCATATCTACTTTGTTTTATGTTATATGTTTGTAAATACATGTGGTGCATTAAAATTAGAAAGGGGGGGTTTGCATGAGCTGTTTTTGTTTTTGTTTTTTCTTTTAAATATTGTTTCTATGTGATATGTGTCCCCTCGCCACAGGCTCTCTCAGTTAATTTACACCTTTTATTCCAGTCTTCTCCTTTGTTGGGATAAAAAAAAAAAAAAGTAAACAAGTCTGGTTTCCTAGAAACTATGCACTTGACATTATTGGAAACTCATTTCACAACAAGATTTTTGTTTCTAAGAAGCCAAGTTTGACAACCGAGTTTGGATGAATTCATGGTGATTTGGCCAAATCCAGTGTTTTTACTTTAGAGAGCAAAACATGTTACCAAAGAAGTAAACACACACACACAGATGATATCACTGAGGACTATAACGGTCCCCTTTTTTAGGTCAGTTGGTGCAAAATGCAGCCACTCGCTGTATAGTTGTGATGCTCTGTTGTTTCTTTGTTCTTAAGTTTGTGATCACTTCTCACCCAGGACTACAAATAAAAGAACATACACTCTAAAAGTGAAAGCTCAATCCACAGACATGAAACAATATTTATGTGTACAATGACTCAGCTGACACCTATAGTAACTCCACTCTTGAGCTTCTCGACAACAAAATTGCCGACAACCTCAGATGATCCAGCGGCTTTCGAATAACAGCCCTGAAATGAAAAGACATTGCACAGCTTCAGAGGGTAACCATGTGTCTTGCTCCTAATCGCTCGCAATAGCTTTTCACACAAAGTAAGTGGTCTGTTTTCCTCTAACACAGCAACTCACTCGCTTTAACACATTAGAGCTCCATTTACACCCGCTGCTGCTCTTCAGCTGCCTCCAGCCTCCCAAACCGCTCCGACACGATGCAGCCATTAGAGCTGCCAGAGAGCAGGGCGGGAGAATCACCGACACAAACATTTCAGGGAGCTCTGCATGTTGAGTTTCTTCCATTTTACTCAACAGCCTAACAGACGGGCTGTTTTCCAAACCGCCTACTACACTAGCGATGCCTACTACATCGGCTGAAACTCAGTATTTAGTAGGCAGTATGCGAAAACTTGTGAGATCTGTAGTAAACTACAAGTTCCCGGATGACCTACTGATCCGAGAAAATTTCTCAGTCTGCAACGGACCAGTCTACCTGGCGTACTGTTTCCCACAATGCACGGCGCTAATGCCGTTTGTCAGTTTGGGGGCGCTCAGGTAGAGGTGAATTACTGACACCTACTGGAATAAATCAGCTCAACTACAACACAACAACAAAAATGTGAAACGGTCCGAGAGATAAAAGTGAAGTGACAGGAAAGAAACAGCGGTAAATCTGCTCACTTCATCATGAAAGAGCTGTTTACTTTAACCAAATTCATAAAAGCCCGTAAATCATTCATCACTTTTTATTTTACACTAACAGCCACGTGGATAGTGTGGACGCAGTTTTTCCACCAGCTGTAAAAATAAAAAGTCAGTTGGTTTCAGATTTATTTTCAATACACGATAACTTTTGGTGCAAGATAAAAAAAATAAAATATGGCAATTTTGCTTTATTTTGTACCTTTACAAATGTGATAAAATTGGGACTTTTATCTCTCCCTGAATTTGTTGTTTTTCTAAATGAATTAAAAATGTTCCTTGAACCACTAAAATAATGAAAAAACCATAACAATTCTCAAAAAAAATTACAACTTCCTTCACATGCTTAATTTCATTTATTTATTTTCCTTTGTATCTCATTGACATCTAATTTAACTTATCTACTTTTATTGCTCCTGTAACTTCACCACTGATTGATGTGGTGAATTAATGACTGAAATGCCAAATGTACTCATGGTTTATTTATGATGAAATTAAACATTAGAAAAAAACCCATCAGCTCCACTTCCTGAAATCCAGAGTAGTATACTACTTAACAGGTCCAACAAAACAGTCATACTACATACTACATGTGGAAGTAGTAGGTAGTAGGCAGTGCCTACTACCTACTACTGTAGTATGTAGTATGTAGTAGGCGGTTTGGAAAACAGCCACGGTTCCTCCATCGATTGGAGAGAGAGAGAGAGAGAGAGAAAGAGAGAGAAGGAAAACAGGTTCACTTTGTCATCAGGGCAGAGGTTTTTTTTGATATGTTTACTGAGTGAATTTAAAGAAACACAAAGAGACGCCCCCTCCTCCTGTCGCATACAAGTGAAGCCAAAATATAGTTTTTACTGCAGGAACTGTCCCCAAAAACTACAAATTGATCATTGGAATTACAGAAGAAAATTAGATCTATATATAAAGTAGCGCAAGTCCACTGCCTCAAATCATCGCTCATTGTCGTAGCTTCGTGAACACACTCGCCACCCAAGCGAGCACCTGCAGCATCACACTTCTACATGGAAGAGACGGTTCAGCTCTTGTTTGTACGATTACAACAGAATAAATCACAGAAATCTTTTTCAGCAGAAGAAAACACACACCTCTCTTCTCACTAGTGGTGGCAAACTATGGTATTGATTAGGAACGGCCTATTTTGGTGCTAATAATCCTATTTTAAGTTGTAGGATATTAACAGTCATAAATCTAGTGATGAGACTTCTTATAAGATCAATTCGAAAGTCTTCACAGTCCCTTTGAATTCAGGAACCTGACCTTTGTAATTTATTTTTGATTTAGTTGTTGAAGCAAATATTACGAGTACAGAGAAAACATCCAAGAGAACTCTCTGTCTCTTTAGCTGCCAGATAAAAACTGTGGTCATGAGCTTCACACGTTCCCTGCTTGTTGGTCTTTTGTGTGCTGACAGACAGAATAAAAGGGGGCAGTTAAGAAGACAAAACTTGTTTCCTATCCATAATAAGAGTGTTTTTATTCAGAGAGGTTTCTAATTGTCCTTGAGGCCATTTTATTCTTGAAGTAGTGAGATTAACAGCGTCTTTATTTCACAAAAACATGCTCTCCTCTCACGCTGCAGACAATGAATCAAGTCACACCTGAATAATAGTGCACCTAGCGTTTCCTTTTCATCGCTGACTGATCAGAATTCATATCAGGCAGCGTGAAAACATGCAGGCAGCTGCCAATGCTGATAAAGTTTGAAAAAAGGCAGCGTGGAGAACTTCAAAATGGCAAATTCTGCGGAGTGAGGGTTGTGTTTGTGCTGCAGGTAAAGCAGGATGTTGTGGTCTTTTCAGCCAAAAAAAGAAAACAGTTAAAAAAGAGAGTGAGGAGAAGCTTTATCTGTCCTGAATCTTTTCTCCTTTTGGGAGCTCAGAAACTCCAAACCGGACCACTCAGCGGCTGTAACAGGATATATGTTCTTCAGCTTCTTTGTGCCACTTTAAAGACTTTATCTGAGGACACACTGAGGTCCCTGCGAGGCCAGCGGACGAATGA